>ML685785.1:6113996-6187076 GCA_007922175.1 Pelusios castaneus | reverse complement strand
TGACTCAGTTGGCTTGGGGTTAAACAGGGACTATGGATTTTTCTCGCATTACAACTAGTGATTTGACCTCCCCCTCCTCTATGTGCTGTTCCCCAGTGTTTTGAATCCTAACATCTATTTTGATTTGCTGTTACAGCCTGACCTGATGCTATGTCATACACTCCCCTGCATTTAATTTCCTCCCACTCTGTAACTTCCTATCTTCAAAGCGTCTGACGAAGTGGGATCTTCTCCCATGAAAGCTCATGCGATAAATAAATCTGTTAGTCTTTAAAAGTGCCACAGGACTCTGTTGTCTTTCTACAATAGACTAACACGGCTACCCCTTTGGAATTTGACTACATGTTTGAGGCTGTTACTTTGAACTAGGAGCGCTTAGCAGATGACCAAAATCCAATCTCTTTCCTCTAGTGCGGGAGCCCTCATCCTTCAGGCAGACTACCTGAGCAAGAGTCAGTGACACTGAAGTACTAAATGCTATTTAAATCGAGCTGTATTTCAACCTGTATGCAACAAATGGGGAATACAGGTACTGGATTTGTTTAATACCTGTGCCAACCACATCTCAGCTTTTTTCAGACATGGATCTCATGTTACAAGTTTTGGAGCTAAAGATTCAGCTGCCTCTGTCCCCATCTCTTTTACCAGAATGGCCAAATCTCATAATCACCAGGAATGCTATCCCTAGAAACCTGAGGATTGAAAAGCAGTTATTGCTCTGATTGACTCATTGAGTCCTTAATTATGGCCTCCTTCTCTTAAAGACAGGTTCACCTTCATTTCAACAGTTTTCTACAGGGTATGGTAAACTTTTTCACATTGGTTTTTCTCTTAGAAATACTTCTGACAAAAGAGCAGTCCTGTACTCTGAGCTGTCTCCCCAGTGTACTCTTTTGTGTTAAGTTACAATCTTAGGTACTGTCAAAGATAAAATTAGTGGCTTTCCGTTATGGTCCCTCTTGTCAAAAAGATGCCTTTTAGCAGCCACTTATCTGAAAGCTAGATTCAGGTCTGTGGCTTCTCTCAAGAACCTTACTCTTGAAAGCTCTTTGTTCTCCCAAACTAATGACCTAGATTCCCATGGATTTACTGATCTTTAAAAGATTGCTCCTTGTAACCATCTGTTCAACTAAAGGAGTAGAGTGTTTTAGGCCCTTCCTTGTTTTTATGGAGGACTCTTGCTAAATTCATGGAGTGTACCCCTAAGTGTAGTTGTGAAGTGAGAAAGTTAGCAATAACCCTTAGGCCTGGCCGCCTTCACTATGCATTGTGCAAGATAAAAACTACTGATATTCAAATGTTTGCACAAAAAGGGCTCCCGCCTGTGGAACTTGTGAAGTGTGTGAATTTGGGTGATGCCGTGGTATCTAGGCAAGTACTTTCAGATTCAGATAACTTCTTTGACTTCTCACTGCCTCTGCTCTCCTTCCCCCAAGATCATAGGTTTCATGATTAATCACTGAAAAGTCCAAGTAAATTAAGAGTGAAAAATATTTATTTGTTGTAATAATGGTTTAATATTATTGACTTGGACTAAAATTCCTTTCTCTCAACAGTACTTATTTCAGGGCCTGTTCCTGCTGCTATTGGGATAAATGGGAAAACTACTGTGGACTTCACTGGTAACTCCAAGGGCTTCTCTGCACTTTTGCTATAGTGCAGACTACAGGGGTGTTAATTGTAGAGCACACCAAAGTATCGCACTCTAGCTGCTCCATGCGGATGCCATTGGTGTGAACTAATAGATATCTAGTCCTTGTTAACGTAGTCCTGTTTGAAATAGGACTTCATTAACATAAACTAGGTATCTTTTAGTTCATACCAGCAGCAACCACATGGGGCAGCTACAGTGTGATACTTTGGTGTGCTCTGCATTTCATATACTCATAATCTGCATGCTGTAGCATAGTGTAGACATGAGCTTAGTCAGCAGTTTCATGCTATACAATTTATTTTCAGACTGCAGCAGTAAGACATTTTTAGTTGTAGTCCAGTGGTTGAAGTGTCTAACTACGTACCTAATTTAGCTGCAAAAGTAAGTGGCCTATATATGCCAAAAAATTTCAGTGTTGCTCTGTGGTGTTCTACTTAATGTGTAAAACAGGGGTGTCATTGGGGGGTGGGGGTGGGGGTGGGAGCGGGAGCGGGCAAAAGTCCCCAAGCCCCAATTTCATAACAGCAGATGGGAGGGACACTACTTGCTCATCTCCCCACTTCCCTCACTGGCCTGTTTTTTACTCAGCAAATAAGAATGCAGAGGTATATCTGCAGAGCCAATAGCAGGGCTGGGAACTTCTGCAGCACTTTTTCATCCTGAAATAAACACACTCAGATGATGGGAGGAAGGAAGCCCTGATGCTTTATGCTTAGGTCTGAATATGCTTTCTGCAGATTTCATCATGATTTGCCCCTCATCTTCACATGTGGGCATGTTAAAAATGCAAGAGCAAGCTCCTTGTGACACAGGGCTGCTTAGGCGGGGCAGAAGAGTGCTGCCCCAGGCACATTCAGGGGATAATTATCTTCACAGGCAGCCCAGCTTTGGAGATTTCAGGCTGTAAGAGCAGCACTGAAGAATGACCACATCTACTCTTTCCCTGCTATGAATAAATAAATGTGTTGTCACACCACAAATATTGTTTAAATTACACTTAAAACTTCCCATTTTTTTCAGATCTCTAAATTTTTAGTGAATGATAGTACCTCAGTGTGGCCATATATTCTGCCATTTAATCCCGTTGGTTTGAGAGAATATTTTCTTTGCCTACATTGGGCTTTGGGTCAGGTTACCTGGTAGGTCCGAGGTCCATATGGGCTCTTATACTCAAATACTGTGAATGCTTTGCTCTTATCAAATCACCCCAAGGCTGCACTTTGCTAGAACCTTTTTCCCAGAATATTTTTAAGGAGCTGCTGGTCCTTTATATGTGCAGATAAAAGCAACTGCTGCCCTCACAAAGCCATTTGGTAGCTATGTGTTGGCTGTGCTGTATGTCCTTCTTGTCCAACTGGTAAGTAATCTTAGTTCCTCTTGTACTTACTCTTAATATTTCTGAAGGGAGAGGGAGATAGAATCTCATAAACTTGAGTACTTCAGTGAATTTCATTGACGTGATGTTTCCTCTCTGATTCTTACAGTGACACACTAGAAACCTTTTTCAAACTTAATCCTTTATATTTATCATAACTATTTGTACAAAAGCTTAAAGCCGAGGTGCACAACCTGAACAAGCCAACCTGAACAATTTGTAAGAGTTGGCTGCCAAAATCTGTTCATTATAGATCCATGCTGCTAACTTCCATCATTCAATGAAACTCTAGATAGCGATTTTTTAAAGAGCTCTTTTAAAAAAGTTTCTTAGCTACTTTTGAGCTATCATTATTTTCATCCCCTCTTTCATTTGTTAATTAATGCACATACTTGCTCTCTAATACTAATTTTCCCCTTGACAAACTTTAAAATGTTCATCTTAACCCCTGTAATTTAGTACCAGCTCATTTATTTAGTGGTGAAAGATCAAGATACAACAGATAATCTGAAAAGTTTTTCATGGTGGATTAGAAAAATCTCCAAAAATATTATGCCCAAGAATAATCTAGAGATCATGCAGCCAGTCTGCTGGCCCTGTAGATGATGGAAACCACTTTAAGCCAGGGGGTGCTACACCCCCAGCACCCTTAGTACCAACACCTCTGAGTTATTTATTTTTTTTTAAACAAAGTTATAAAACTATAGAGTATAAAGAGATTCCAAAATCTTTTTAAAAAGCTGTGTGTCTGACTGAAACTACTTCTTAGACCAAGATTGCAGTGTTTGAAACCCAAACATTGGAGTACTACTAGAACACTGAAAATAAAATGAATTAAAAGTAGTAGAACTTATTTTTTTTCATTATCTACACTTAGAAAAATGCAAAAAGTAAAGCACGTAAGTAATTACCAAATCAATTAAATTAAAAAAATTCTTTCAAGTTGCTGCTTGATCTAAAGCAAAAGAAGAGTTTGTTAGCCACAGAAACGTCCATATTATTCTTTAGACCCTGACTCTCCTTTTGCTCCTATTCAGCAAAACCGTCACCAGCAAAAGTTAGTTAGAACAAACAAAGAGGCTTTGAGGGGTCAATAAGATTCCATAGAGAAACCTTGCCTCCTCCAAGTAAGTGTATGGACAGAGCAACCCAGTTCAGTGTGGTTCCTTGGAAGAGAGCAAACTACAGGACTTTTAAAGTGTTTGGAATACCCTTGTTTGGCAGACAGCTCTTTGATATAGTTATTCTTGGTTACATCTTAGAATAAAGGCAGTTCTGAAACTTGAGATATTTTTATATTTTCTGCATTGTCCAGTCCATTGTAAGCCTAGAGTATGAAGATGGCTATAGATCACCTGTTCCTTCTAGGGGCAAGCAGATCAGGAACTCAATGCTTTTTGTAGTGATCTACTGTTCTAGAAAAGACAGGACAGTTCTCAAAATTAATAGGCAGAAGATTTAAAAGGAAATATTCACAAAATTTACAGTCAACCTGTGGAACTCTGTCAGAGGATATTACTCATAGACTTTAAGGTCAGAAGGGACCAGTACGATCATCTAGTCTGACCTCCTGCAAAATGCAGCCTCAAGACCTCACTCACCCACTCCAGCAATAGGCCACCAACCTATGACTAAGTTATTTACCTCCTTAAATCATGATTTAAGGACTTTAAGATACAGAGAATTCACCGGTAGGTGAACCATGCCCTGTGCTACAGAGGAAGGCGAAAACCCTCCAGAGCCCAGGCCAATCAGCCCTGGGAGAAAATTCCTTCCCGACCCCAAATATGGCAATCGGTTAAACCCTGAGCACATGGGCAAGTCTCAACAGCCAGTTACCCAAGAAACAATTCTCTGTAATAACTCAGAACCCACCCCATGTACTCTCCCCTCTTAAGCCACTTGTAAATCCACCACACGTAGCCAAATATCAGTCAATTTCCAAAATAGGGTAATCATACCATCCCCTCCATAAATTTATCAAGCTCAGTTTTGAAAGCAGTTATGGTTTTTGCCCCCACAACTCTCCTTGGAAGGCTATTCCAGAACTTTACTTCGCTAATGGTTAGAAACCTGCGTCTAATTTCAAGCCTAAATTTCTTGATGGACAGTTTATAACCATTTGTTCTGGTGTCCACATTGGTACTGTACTCAAATAAGACCTCTCCCTCCCTGATATTAATCCCTCTGTTGTATTTATAGAGAGCAATCATATCCTCCCTCAACCTTCTTTTTGGTTAGGCTAAACAAGCCAAGCTTCTTGAGTCTCCACTCATAGGGCAGGTTTTCTACTCCAGAGACCATCCTTGTAGCCCTTCTCTGCACCTGTTCCAATTTGAATTCATCCTTTTAAAACATTCCTCAGAATGTAGGGTTCAGATAGTTCTTGTAACTTTGATTTGAAGCGATTCCAAGCCTCTTCTACCTTTACATATTGTGAAGGTCAAGACTATCACGGGGTTCTGAAAAGAACTAGTTAAGTTCATGGAGGAAAGGTCCATCAGTGGCCATTAGCCAGGATAGGCAGGGATTACTGTTTGCCAGAGACTGGCCAATGCATGGGATCACTTGATTACCTGTTCTGTTCATTCCCTCTGAAACTCCTGGCTTTGGCAACTGCCATAAGTCAGGATACTGGGATAGATGAACCATTGATCTGACCCAACATGGCCATATATTTTTTGTTTTTTCTATAATTGTTTTTACTTTGTTAATAAACTCTTAGTTGACTTTTAGGAAAATTGAACTCTGTGTAGCAGCTTTGGAAATATCTTAAACTAGCTGTGTCCCCTGGAGTGTGGTCATTCCCAGCTAGCTGTGATTGACAGATCAGAGCTCTGCTTTCAATAAATTGCAGTTGGGGGAAACCCACTGTAAGTTATCTACAGACCTCACTGCTTTGAGAAAGAAATGATCAGGGTAATTCAAGATATATTTTCCTATTTTTATATGCATATTTCAGCATATAGTTTTTCAGGCATTTGTGCCTAGCGTAGAGCCAAGTATCTAGGATCTTATATAGGCATAAGCAGTGGGAAAAGCTGAATGATGTCGTGTAGAAATATTTAAATTTATGCTAAAATTTGAGATTAAAAAAATACTTGATCTGGCTAGGTAAGCTGTCTTGGAATGGGGAGAAGTGAGCACAGCATCCAGCATTTGTGGAGAAGTAAGAATGGGTCTTGTAGATTTGTACGCAAAAATTACTTTTTTGTCAATTTAATAGAATAAAAATAAATATGTATTCATATTTTTATATTTTATATAAAATAAATTCTATATAAATAAGTATTTTCTATAGATATAAATTAAAATGCTCTCTCTCACTTTAGGTAGACTGAACATGATGCTAATTGCTTATAGTGGTGATGTCTGCTCTAGTCCAGTGATTTGGTTTTTACTGTTTCTGTTTTAAGAATTCTAGAAACTCTCAATGTTCAGATGCCATTGTGGTAACTAAGGTCTTGTCTGCACTAGCATGTATGTCAGCAAAACTGTTGTCGCTCAGGGGTGTGAAAAAACTCATTGAAAATACAGGTTGCTGAAAATGAAAAGGATGTTGGTGTGCTTAGCATTTACACAACCTTCACTGGAAAATTCCAAAGGGGTAGGTAGCCGTGTTAGTCTATTGTAGAAAGACAACAGAGTCCTGTGGCACTTTTAAAGACTAACAGATTTATTTACCGCATGAGCATGCGATAAATAAATCTGTTAGTCTTTAAAAGTGCCACAGGACTCTGTTATCCTTCACTGGAAAAGATAGCGTCTTCATTTACTGTGGAAAATTCAGCATTGCTGGATTGATTCTCTGGGATCGATTGAGTAGAAGTGGAGACCTACTCAACTTAATACTTAACATTTTCTAAGTTTTTCATCTAAATAATAGAGAACATGGAGTTGTCAAAAACAAAGAATGTCAAATTGACATTTTTGAGTTCCTCGTGCCAAACTTAATATCTTCCATTGGTTAGGCTAACAAGTGTGGTTGATAAAGAGATGCAGTGGTATTGGTACATCTTGACTGTAGTAAGGGACTGATATGGTTCTACACAATATTTTCTTAGGGGAAACAAATAATGGGTATTAGACAAAACTATATAGTTCACTATAAACGTCTGACAAAGAGTGATTACTAAAGGTTTTATGTTGTGTGGAGTCCTGGAGGGTCTATTTTGGGTCTAACATTACTTAAGGCTAGTTGGTGAGTCTTAGTATTAGTCAATGACTTGCAGGATGGAGTAGGGGAGATTATGTGCAAATAAAAATTTAGAATGATATAAACTTGGGAGAAATCACATTCTTAAAAGATTTTATTAAAAATCCATATCAGCATCAATAAACTGGGAATACTGGTTTGAAACCAAAATAATTTACTAAAATTTTAATAAGTAAATAATTCATCTAGAGAAGCAATAAGGAGAAGTACAAATACAGACTAGAGGAATAGTGGCTAGCTTCTGTGTATATCAAACTGATCTGTGTCCACTCATGAGCTACAGAATTAAACTTCCTGAGAGCCAAGCATGTGTTGGGAGGAGAATTCATAGAAGATTTCTTCAAAAGTAGTCTACAGAATGTGAAAATTAAAGCACCACTGGGTTATATGGGAATGTTTGTTACAAGTGCAAAAATGGACATTGTTGAGTGAATCAGTAATGCAACACTATCTCAAGTAGTCAAATGCTACGTTGAGCTGTATTAATAGAAGAACATCTAGCAAAATTAAGCTAACTGATCTTGCTTCAGATTAATCAGACCTCAATTGGAGTACTACATTGAATTTTGTACATCTGATTTTAAAAGAGAAGCATTGGTATTAAACATATGTGGCTCTTGTTTTTAACTCCTCTTAATCTACAAAGTTAGATTGTGTGACTGGAGTCCCAGTAAGTGGAGATTCTGACAGTCTCTAGTTTAAGGGAGCAAAATAGCTACATGCTTTGTTCCCTTGGATCACATTGTTTGGGGTGGCTAGGATTCTTTTCTCTAGGGTTACCGTATTTGAACTTTCAAAAAAGAGGACACTCCAAAGAGGAGATGATGGGGAGGCTCTGGGCTGTGAGTGTGGGGGCAGAAGGTGTGGGGGCCCCAGGGTGGTAGGGAGGGAGGGCTCTGGGCAGTGAGTAGGAGTTTTGGGGGCTGTAGGTGAGGATGATGGGGGGGTCAGGAGGATTGGAGGCTATGGATGAGGAAGATGGGGGCTCTGTGCAGTGAATGAGGGGTCAGGAAGGTGGAGGGGGCTCTGGGTGATAGTGAGGGGGGCTCTGGGCAGAGTCAGTTTGGGGCTATGGGTGAGGTGAAGTGGATGGGGAGCTCTGGTCCATGAGTGGGGGGCAAGGAGGTTTGGGGGGTCTCTCAGTGGGGGGTGGGGCCCAAGGCCAGATTAAGGCAGGGTGTTAGGGGCTGCAGCCCCATGCCCCAGCCTAAAGAGGGGCCTTGCGGACTCCCAAAAAACCAGCCCTGGCTCATTGCCCCAGCAGCGCTGCTGGGAGACCCCTCCCAGAGCAGCACATGCTGACTGCGGGCTCCGCAGCTCTTCTCCCCAGCCTGCCAAATGAACTTTGGGATTGTGTTCCATTAGCCACAAGTGAGTGTCTTTCCTCTCTTTAGACTCAGTGACATCTTTGCATTCAGGATCACCCATGTTAGTTTAGTATTGGAAAGGTCCCATACCATCTCAATTTCTTTTCCTTGTGCAATTTGTTTTGCTAATTAGATCAAGCCAGACATCCATTGAAAGTTACATGAATATCATGATCTTGTAATCAGACAGTACCTATAAATCTCTGCTTTTCTGAGATTTGTTTTTGGTGCCTTTCTGTAGAGTCTCTTGTATGAAGTGCATGTTGTCAAGTTGTCATCGTGCTCAGTGCAAATTTCAACATAATGGATTGAAATAGGCACAAAATTTTCTTTCAAAGTTCCTACTGAATATCACTGAGAAATTAGGGAATTAGTCCTTTTTTCAATTAACAAACTTTGAGGCTGATGGTGGCTATGAAATTTTTTAACTTCCGTGGTTGCTTTTGTTATGCGGGATTTAAAAAGGGGGAGAGAGACTCTGGACACCTCTTTTAATATTAATCACTTTGTATGTAACTTTTATTAATTTGGTAGGAGGGTACAAGTTTAGGAAAACACAAGCCACGCAGTTCAACGGTTGAGAAGACCATCTAATAAAATTGCACAATAAATACAATAGGTAACAAGATCTATCCCAAAATTGAGGAGATCGAGTTTATCCAGGCAGGTCTTTAGGTATCAATACAAATAGCAACAGTATAAGGCAAAAAAGTTCTAGCTTGTAATTACAGCTCTAAATTAGTTAGCACAGAATGCAACACAGAAGACAAACCACCATGCTTTTACACTCTCACATCCATAGTTGGAACGCACTTATGCCTGTCAGACACAGGGCTTACTTAAGACTGGCCAGGTCAAAGTTAGCCCAGGTGCCAAGACCTGAGGGGTGAGGAAGTTGCGGTGCACACCGATCCCCTTGTGTTGATGTCAGTCTTCCTCCTTCCTAACTCCCAACTCGAGTTGGTTTTATGGATGAATTGATCAAGGGGGCTGGACCGAGCCACTCCTCTTTATCCTCCTTCATTCCATTCAGAATTGCCTTCGACTGGTCACTTCTTCTTTCTTGATTGGCACTCTTGGGTTCTGGCCAGTCAGCAAGTTTTGCCCTTGGTCAGGAACTTGTACATGCATACCACACATGCATCCTTTACTTAGCCATTTGTGCTGCCCATAGCAATTTCAAGTTTAGGCCATGGAAATTGCTAGATAATAAAAATCTGTACTTCCTATACAATCAAAGCTACTTCATAACAACAATTTTATCTTGCAAGGTGGGGGGGAAAAAGGGGAAAGATTTTCTTTACTTTGATAGGCCCACCCTCTGTTCTCTTAAGGATACACTTGCATAAGCTTGCTAACCACAAAGCTGCTTGCCAAGTGAAATGCCAAAAGAGGAACTTTAACTTATGCTGTTGCCACAACCCCGTTAATCATGGAGATTGTTTTCTTTTTAGCATTACTTAAACAAAGCTGTTAATACAGGCCTTTATTTATTTATTTTTAGTATACAGGGCTGATTCACTCTGGTAGCCCAGCTTCAGGCCCACTTAGGGTCCCGCAGGACACTTGAGGATTACTTTTTACTGTTGGTTTTTACTGAATAAAATCTGAATAATGTACTGAACACCTGTATGTCAGAAAATTGAGACGTTTGCACCTTAAAAATGTTATAATTTGTTTATTTTTCTTGTCTGAGCAGATGACACAACCTCCTTGTCGTATTTTTCTCTGAATTCTTGAATGGCATCAGCATCTTGGATAGTATATTCTGTGACTTTTCTTTTTCAGGCATAGACACAATAGGATTAAAAAGGAAAATATTTTTCCTTCTATAGGTATTATTGTGTTTGACCATGTTGTCAGTGTTAATTCTTCTAAATATTTCTTCAATTTGTCCTTTTGTTTCTGCATTTTGCAGTATCTACTGGTGGACCTACAAATTGTATACTGTCTGGAGTAGTATATCCAGAGAGAAGTGTTTTAATGTAGCGCAAAACAAGAAATTGAAAGGAATGTTGAAGGAAATATTGGCATAAAAGAAGGCTAAAACTGTCTTGATTATCAAGTTCAAGTCTGTCTTTCACTTTTTTTCTTTTTTTGGTTTGGTTTTTTTAATGGTATAATCACCAATTGATCTCTGCCATTTTTGGGGGAGTCCGAGAAAGAGAACATTTCTGAACGAATCTGATGGTGAAAGAGCTGTTGGAAATCTTGGAACAGTGACTTAAATAATCCTCACAGCATTAAAAATATCTCTTGAAGGATCAGCAGAATTATCAAACCCATCAATTTTTTTCTACTTTAGTACATAAAGTTTCATTTAATGCTATATTTGTTTTTGAAGATCAAAGAAACCACTTCCTTCTTTTAATCATTCAATGACAGTTGACTCCAGCCACTAATTATATCTTGCTCTTCCCCATCAACAGTAACTCCACCTTTTTGCATCTAAGACATTGCTGCCCAAACTTTTCCTGTTGTATTCTGCTCCCCCACCCCCTCCTCCCACCTGCCGCATACCAATCCATGCCTCCCTCCAATACTGGCTTGTTGGCCCAGCAGAGGCGCTTCAGCTAGAGGTGAAACTGGGGGTGGAACAGGGATCAGGAGCTCAGCTGGGGGTTGGAATGGGGCTGAGGGCCCGGAGCTGGGCTGAGCAAGACTGAATGCTCCCTCACCACACCCAGTGGGAGCTGGCTTAGACCCTGAATGTTCCTCTGTGCCTCCCCATGGGTCATAGTGCACAATTTGGGAACCACTGATCTAGGTGTATAGACTGTTTCGTTAACTAGATTTTTAATAAGGACTAGAGATTTTAGGTGGCTCATCTTTTTTGGTGCCAATTGTAAGGTAACTTTAAAAACGGCCAAATGTTCAGAAAATGTACTTGCTCTCTAAAATAACTTTTTGGGGTATTTCAAGTTGGTTACCTAGAAACTGAGCCATTGGTCACTGCTGAAAATTTAGGCCTATCTACTTTTCTTCTCCCTGATGTTCTTATTGCATCTTTTAACACTTTTTAGCCAAGTTAAAGTGCAACTTAATAATTGATGTTTCAAAAATGGGAATATTTTATGTGAAAACTTCCATAAAAATAATTTCAAAATGTTTTTCAACCTACTCTAAGCCTCATGTTTCTTCTGGTATGTTTTGTTTTAACTTTTCCAATATGCTGTTTTCATGCAAATACTTCAGAGTGCAAAGAATACTGAGTACTTGAGACAGAATGAGATAAAATTGTATGCAAGAGGTTATTTGGAGTTATTTTAAGTAGAGGTACTGGGTGAAGAGGATTTTACATAGCTCTGTTTCTATTGTCTCCTTGTTTTCCACTGCATCAGATTCAAGCTCTTTGTCCTGACTTTTAAGGCATGTCAGGACACCCTTGTTGAGGAAGGAAAGTCATTGCTTATAGACAAGGAACTGAACATACAGAGGTGTCAAGTGTTTTTTTTTTTTTTTTTTCTTCCTCAGTCAATACAAGAAGTATGCAGAAGAGCTGGGAACAGCAATCAGATCTATGGAATGCTACTTGAATGCCTTAAGTTAGTATCCTTCCTTTCATTGTCAGAAAACCCATTCTAGTGGCAATGGGTGTGGAGATGTCAAGTACTATCATGGAAAAGCAAACAATATAGATGACACAAAAAATGGGTAAGAGAGAAAACATGATTAGAAATGGAGGACATAGTAGGGGGTCACTAAAGCAAACTTAATGATAATTTTTATTTTTTTACTATAAATTCCGGTAACTGACATACATGTGTGTACCCCTTTTCCTGCTTAATCCAGAAAAGAAAACAGTTTGACCCTATCTCTGCTTGAGAATGCATAGATACGGAATATTTAGAACCTAAAACTTGATTTGGGTGGTCAAATGCTTTCTTGGTATCTAATTTCAATACTAATTCCCCTTAATACATTTTCACTTAGAACGAAACAATATTAAGAAACATTAGGAGACTAGCTTTTGCTAACCATTGATAAAAGTAAACAATCATTTAAATGTCAAAACACCATTTTTTAAGTTGCTAATGTATCAGAAAATTTCCAAAATGTATCTGAAACAAGAAGTATAGAAGGAGCTCAGTCTTCTGTTTTTCTTATATTTAGTAACATTACTTTGTGCATGGTAGACTGTTGGGAAAGCAGGACCAGATTTTAGCCAGGGATTTTACTGTAATGCTAATTGATAACTCTCTAGAAATATCAGAACTTATAATAAGCAATTTGATTATGATTAAAACTACATAATTGTAAATCATGCTGCCAATTCTCAATTAAATTTTAAAATGCCATGAAATTATATAGATTTCATTATATAAACCGGAAAAAAATTGGTATATTCTTTTGGTAATGCTAACCATTTGTATAGATTTATGATGGAGATAATCTCCTCTCTTTGTAACAGATATTGTGTATCAATACCAGTGTGTCTTATTTTACTAAATAAATAGGTAATGTCAGAAAATAGGATATTTTGTTATTCTTCCACAGTCTAAGCATGAATGGAGGTCAAATTTACCTATCTACCAGGGTGCCTGGTAGACTTGTTCAGATTTCACAAACTAGATTTAATAAGTTTGATGAATACCAATATTGTTTGGCAGTATTAATAACCCTGTTTTGATTTGAGTATGTGGAGTATTAGCTTACTAACTTTAATGCTGGGTTCTTTATACTGAGTATTTCTTTGGGAGTGGGGAGGGCAGCATTCTTGAACTAGGACATTTAATTATTCTTAATTACTGTTTTTATGCTATCACCACAGATAATTTGATATGTATGCAACAGTTGAAAAAGATCTATAAATCAAATCTGGATGCACAAGATATTCTAGGCATATAATTTCAGGTGATCTATGTATACTTATGGTGAAGCTAAGCACTTACACAAGAAAATTAATCACTACTAATAACTTACAAAATTAATAAAAGCAGTTATCAGATTTCTGTAGTATTTTTAGTACTCTGAATGTACATCAAAATAACTCCCAATGGAGAAAAGGTTACATTTTGACTGAAAGTATTCCTAATATTTTCTATGACTGTATAGATGACATTAGCTTTATAATAGTAAAAGAACTTGCTGTAAGGACTGGCTTCTGGTGGCCCCGTGTAGCATCACAGTTAAGTCTTTGCCTCAGTTTCAGTATGCCTGGTTGTGAGGTTTATGTATCTTGAATGGTAACCTTTCACAATTCTAGTTTATTTAACCCAAAGGTCAAATCCAATGAAATTAATAGGCTGCAGAAACTAAAGGAAGCATTTCTTCATAGAACGCACAGTCAGCTTGTAGAACTTGTTGCTTGAGGATGTTGTGAAGGCCAAAACTATAATGGGATTCAACAAAGAATTGGATAAATTCATGGAGGATATGTTCATCAATAGCTATTAACTAAGATGGTCAGGAATGCAGCCCAGGCTCTAGGTGTCGCTAGTCTCTGATTGCCAGAAGCTGTAAATGGACGATGGGGGATGGATCACTTAAGTGTTGCCTGTTTTGTTCATTCCCTTTGAAGTACCTGACATTGGCCACTGCTGGAAGACAGGATACTAGGCCAAATGGATCGTTGGTCTGAGTTAGTATGACCATTCTTGTTCTCTTATATGAAACCTTATACAAATAGGCCTACCCCTCAGCATTTTGAGCTGGAGTAGGAGAGGCCTGAGGTCATTTTAGTTCATCAACTCCACTTATGTCTAGATACCTTACCCGCAAGGCCCTTTTGAGCCAGAACCCTCTTCTGAAGCCAGGTTCTCTTGTCATCAGATGAGGAAAGATCTTTCCTCCTGTTGTCAAGATCCCCACAGAAGTTAAAAGATGATGTACCTTCCTTGGAACAGTATGTAATTCCTGAGCTGGAGCTTCTGCTGCAACTAAGTTAAGCCCTTCTGTGGGGGGTAGGAAGAAAGGCAGGTTCCACTGAGGCTTGGCATTCATATCTCTTTTCTTTTTTGGTGCCTCTTCCACCTCAGAGCACTTCCTTTGGTTTCCTTCCTGGTGGCCCCCCTCACCGGGTTCCCCGCTAAGACAACTTCCCCTTGGAAGTTTTCTCTCTCTTTGTTCTGGGAACTATTCCCCCTCTCAAGAGCCTGTGTTCTCTAGCCAACACTCCCGAGGAAGTAACCTCCTTTATTCATGATTAACTGCCTCTAAGTTACTCCAGAAGTTAATTAATCTAGGTGAACCTGAGTTGCTTCATTTCCTCTTGTCGAGCCTGTTAGAGGTAGGCCGAACCCCTCACTCCTTGAGAGGGCAAGCTGTGCTCTGACAGTATATTTCTAGGGTTTTTCTTAAACTACCCTACTTGGATTTATAAAAAAGAAACTTGTACAAATTACTTAGTAAAACCCAAAATTCAGTTCCCTAGGATCTTGCTGGATGGAGTGTAGATCAAGCAACATAACTTCAGCTATACCTGCACTGCCACTTATGTTGGTATAATTTATGTCACTCGTACGTGAGTAAGCCACCCGCCCCAATGACACAAGTTACACCAACCCTTTGCTGATGTGGACAATGAGCTCCTCCTGCTGACATAGCTGCCACTGCTGGTTGGGGGTGAATTAATTAAGTCAACAGGAGAGCTCTCTCCTATTGGCTTAGAGAGACTACAGGAGAGATCTTACAGGGGCACAGCTGCTTTGGTGTAGTTGCACTGCTGTAAGCTCTCTGATTTAGCCATAGCCTTTGATTAACAAAATAAAAGGAGATTAATTAAATTAATTAATAAAATGAAAGGAGAGAGAATCTTATAAATGAAATCTCACTGTTTCTGGTACCTGGTAATCTGTCGATGAGGGAAGAAGCTGCTCACAGTATGTCTGAAACTTTGCATAGATTTGGTTGATTTGATAGAGTCAGGATTGCTGAAGGCTCTTTCTTGGGACCTCAGCTTTTATACCATTTTTTGGGAGAGACTGGAGCAGGGATTCCCCTCTTTCTATTGGATATTGGCTCACAGATTTCTAATCCTCAGGCTTTTGTGCTGCTTTCTGTTGATGTCCATTATATAGTGTCAGTATATCTAAAATTATCTTTGAATTTTTTTTCCAGAGGTATTTAGGTTTTATTCACTTGAAAATTGTTTTTTCTTTGTTAGCCCATATTATTAATAAAGAATTCCCCAGTTTACTTAATTCATTTTAATGTTTTAAAACTGCATGCATGTCAGGTATTTATATCTTATAATAATGCTTTCCTTCTCTGTTTAATACAGTTCAAATTATTAGAAGATTACTAGTTCCAAAATGCAGCAACTTTTTAAACCTTGTAGTTCTCATGTTTGGAAGCAGTGTTCCATATATTCTGTTAATTAAATTACATCTAATATATTTAATAATATTTGGTGTTTACATTAGAATAAAATACATAGAATTACCCAAATAAAATAAAGTGTACTAGTATAGGAAGATCAACTATCTGATTTGTAAGGATAGACAAAACTACTTTCTAGCTTGGAGTGAAAACCTATTGGTTTTTATTTTTGAGGTGGTAATAAGAGAGAGTTTGCTAGATATAGACCGCGTCTAAATAGAGGATTTAGGTTGCACTGAATTGATATGTACTAACTAGATGGATCATAATATGCAAGCTGCACACAGGATTGCATGCTCTTTCAGTTCTTATCATTGTGCACAGTGCTTGGTTCACACTAAGTGCATTCACCTCCAGCTGTCCATTGATTTTGGTGAGTGATTTTAAGTCTTTGGTGTGGTCTCAAAACATCTTATCCCGATTTCTCTATCCTCCGTCCCTCTCCTCCTCCCCCATTAGGTTAGCCAGCTGCTCAGCCATTGGGATTCTGAAGGTGTAGAGGAAAAATAGATTGGATTTTCCACTGATTGGAAGCAGTTTAGTTTTCAAACGGCCTTTTTAAAAAATATAAGCCAGTAGGAAGCTGTAGTCTTATTACATTTGCGGGCATACAATGCCCATGTCTACCTCACTTAAACTGAGAACACTAACCAAAGCTTTCTTTTCTTATAACCATTGTCCCATTAAATTTTGCACAGCTGAATGTTTTCATTATTTTTCTGGAGTAGAGATTGTGGCTGCACTATACTGTTAGTCACCATTTTGAATGGGCAGATGGTATTTTGAGTGGGGAGGGGCGTGTATTGGGCAGGAGAGATCTGGGGAAGGAAAATGAAAATAGGTGGATGTGTATTGCCCTCTTTGTAATGGGACTGTAAACACTCTGTGATCATTGTGGCTTGAGGTAGATGCTAATTGCCTGGCCACTCCAGCCATCATTTTAAAAACATGCAGGGAACAGAGGGTCAAACAGAGAGGGATACCATGGGGCAAAAGACAGAGGGAGGGAGGAAGGTGAGGGCTGGAGGCTTGAAAAGGCTCCTAACTCACATCTGCCAAAAATGGCTGTGGTTTGAGAAGTTAAGTACTGCTGTATTGTGTAATAATAAATGTTAAATATGAATATTTACATGCTAAGGTTCCCTTGATAGGATCTGCCTCCTGAATGCTGGGCTTGATTTCTATATAGTCACTCTCAGGAACCTAAGTTCTCAAAAATCAGGAACATTCTGGAAGATTTTTTCAGTACCTTTCTTGGTGTTCCTTCTCTGATGACTCATGCTACTTTGTTCTTGGCGGGGAGTGCCTTGCAGGGTCCATAGCCTCCTTGGGCTCAGTAGTGGTGTATAGCATAAAATTCTATCCAGCTCCTCAACAAATGGACAGCTTGTATGTCCACAGGCTATTTCCATGCGTCCCTGATTTTAATATAAATTATTCTAAGCTGTTTGCTCTTTATCCAGCATTGGAATGTGCCTCAGTTGTGACCTCTCTCAAACATCCAAGAAGCAGTGTCCACAAACTTTGGTTTTTGCTTGCTTCACTATCATTTCTCCTCATGTGGTAATGAAATCTAGAGTCTATACATCGCTCCAAGTGGCTGCGTAAGACATGTAGTAAAGGCTGCTAGAATAATATTGCTGTAATGCAGTGGTTCCCAACCTTTTCAGTAACACGGCACACTTCAATGAGACACACAATTCTACAACACGCCCACTTTTTTTCAGCAGAATCGATTGCTCATAAACGTCACATTTACTTACATTTACTATGGTTACAGTCTTATTAGAGTGGTTTGCAACATAGTGCATACAACAAGCTAAAAAAAGGATCAGATGAATTAATGTTTCAAATCCACCTGAAAAAAAACCCACACGCCATCTCAATTTTACCCTTTGGCCATCTGTGTTTAGAATGTTCCCGTTTTAGAATCGAAAGACTGATACCTGGCTTTTAATTTGATGATTAATTTTCACAAGTTTATGAGTTATAATTTTGGTTGGATAGAATATTGTTTAAGATGCAACAATGTTTGTTTTACATTGATTTTCATTACCTTTGTACAAAATTTCATGGCACACTTGGTCAGTTCTCATGGCACACCAGTTGAAAATGGCACACTGGTTGAAAACCACTGCTGTAATGCCAGTATGCTGGAATCCAGAAGCAAATCCTAGTACCACACCAACTTTTTAAACAGGGGAGGAATCAGCTTGATCCCAGAGCATTCAGGTAGATAGGTTGGACATGGGCATACAGGTAGATAGGTTTGGTCAAGGACACCTGCAAAGCAGCATTATAGCAGTTGGAGGACCAGCCCAGATTAGTGCACATAGCATTGCATACCAATGAACAATAGACTGCATTAACTTAATCCATATCAAAGTTAGTACACCTTCAAAGATGACTTGAGTGCATGATATGTGCAGAATTAGTGCACTCTAGTGAGTTGTGTACATGTGCATTTTCAGATCAGACTAACTCAAGGTAGTGTGGATAAAACACTTCTGTAGAGAAGCCTAAATAGACAGTGGGGGGTGGGTGGAATTTCCCCGCTTTCTTTAGTGAAGCAATTAAAAGATGCTTATACTAGTGAAACAAATATATGCATACTTGTAATCAAGTTTCATTGTAATTTAATTAACAGTGGCATGGAATACATGAAAACCTAGTATTGATTAACTATCAGTAAGAGGGACTCGTAGAGTCTTAAAACAGGCTAAGAGAAGGAAAATTGATTAATAAAACTTACTTGTAAGAGTTTGACTACATGGAGAGTTGCACTTGTTCCACCGCAGATGTGATGTTAAACTAGTGCACACATAGCTGTAGACGTTTATTTTAGTTTGAGAATGACTTTATTTTGGTATAGCGTAAGTCAGTTAGGAGCAGGTTTAAGATAAACCAAATAAGAGTGTCCACATGGGGATTTGCCTTAGTTTTACAAAACCAGTGCAAGTCTGTGTGTAGACAAAGTTTAATATGGTATCTTCATTCGTGATCTGACCAATAATTTAAGAAAGCTTTAAAAATATCAATATATTGAGGAAGTTTGGTTACATATGAGAGATTCTATGTCTTGGAGAAATATTTTTTGACTCATCTTAACTGCCAGAATCAATTCCCTTTTATCTTGGTTTCTGTTATGTCAAGGTATCTTGTAGTTTGGAACTGGAGTGTTGTCTTCCATTGTCCCAGGTTTT
Organism: Pelusios castaneus; assembly: GCA_007922175.1. Classification (NCBI taxonomy): domain Eukaryota; kingdom Metazoa; phylum Chordata; order Testudines; family Pelomedusidae; genus Pelusios; species Pelusios castaneus. Next base: position 6,167,941 of record ML685785.1, on the reverse strand, counting down.
ACATTAAGCTTGAATGGGCACTTGTTTGGGGATATCCAGAGTTGGATAGCTACATGTTTTGTGGTGTCAATTGTAAAGGAATAGTTGAAAAGGTTTGTAGATGCTTGTTCTGGGAGATCTGGGGTCTCCACTTTTTTAATAGTAGCTATGAAGTACAGCTCCATTTAAGTTATATTTATACCTTACCTATACATTCCACAATAGGCTGTGTACAAAAATAGACTTTTTAACTTAACTTTTCATTATCAAGAAAATACAAATAAACTGTGGCTCCATCTGTTAATTATCTTTTTTCAGTTCTATTTTCCTGCTGCTCAGTTATTCTAATCATGTTAGTTTTATACTCATCAGTCCCATTCATGGAAGTAAAGCAAAGATTCCTTGTCAACCTTGGCAGGCCCGGGGTCCTCCAAAGTGGTCCCACTTCTTTGTCTGGGGAGATGAGAAAGGGGAAAAAAAGTTGTCTTTTACAAAGTTAGAGTGCACACCTATCCCTGGAAGTGCTTTCTTTACCCTTCATGAAGCTTTATGTTTGCAAAAGATCTTGAGTGTAGCCTCCTGACCAGAGTCTGGAACTAAAACTAAAAACAACTCTATAATTTATAGGATACAAAAGAAGCTGAAGAGCTTAAAGATACTGCATTTCCATCTTTGCCACTGAGGGCCTTAATGCTTTGCTCGCACATAGCACTTTTATATTTTTATAAAAATCTGGACTTCTGTAAATTCTTTTGAGTAGCCTGAGGATACTGTGTGCTTTCTCTCTTCCAGCTACCTTGGCGTGCATGAGCCAGTACAGCCTTAGCTTTCCACAGCAATGCTGCAGAGCAATCTAGTCCTTACTACTAGTTTACTAGTGCTAACAGACAACCTCTATAGCAGAAATGCCAAGAAAAGAAAGCCTGAAGTTCTCAGCTACCTGTTCCTTATATGGTAGAGCAATCTAACTTCTACACATTGAGCCTGCTAGCAGTTCTCCTCAAAACAAGCAACTGAAAGTTATATAGTAGCTCATACCACTAATCTGCCTAGATCACTGAAGCAGTTAAATGGCTGTAAAAGCTCAGTATCAAAAAAGAAGAGTGTCCCACATTTGCCATAAATCCACTTCAACAGAACCTATCCGAATGCCATGCAACAGAATGGGGGATGAGTTCCTAGCGTGAGGATGTGGAGAACTTGGTATCCCTGAATGAGGGCATATCCTTTATGAGATACCTTGGAATTTTTTTAGAGGGTTTTCACAAAGAAAATCCTAGATTATTGAAAATATAATTTTTTTGTGTAGTGATGTGGCTAATTAGTTCAGACTCTTGTCTGTTCTGTGCCCTCAGTTTCATGTTTTTAAAAGTAGCATCATCATTTCAAAGACCTCAAATTTGAAGATCTGTGAAGCAGTGAAATCTCAATTTGATGCTCTAAGTGCTGATTCTTTTAATCTTCTGATGTTTTTTCTCTCTGCTTCTTGAAGAGGAAAGTGGCATTTCTCATACCATTTGCATCCTCAAGGTGAGTGATCTTTTTGTGATCTTTTAGCTTTCTCCATCAAGCAGCTTTTTGCAGTTTTTCCAGGCAGTGTTCAGTCAGATCAGCTACTGATTTTGTTCCAGACACAAATACTGCCTTTCAGCTAACTAGTAAATTTCTTTACCTTCATTCTGTCTTGAGCCCAAGCTCTCCAGAGAAGCAGTTGAATGCATTATATGTTTACTACCTATAAAGTTTTATTCTCTCGCATTCTTTTTTGAGAGTGTGATGTTGTGATGATTTTTGTATGGAGACATTAAAAGATTGCAGAAGCCTCTGAATTAATTATTTTTTAAGTGGATAAAGTCAGCTATTTTTCATTCTGCATCAGTAAAATCTCTACATTTCCTTGCACTATTACAAGTGAAGAAAATCTTCACTATCTTAAAATATTATTTTTATATTTGGCATTTTTAATTTTTGTTATTTATTTCAATGTTTATAGTTGGCTAAATCACGATATTGCAAAGTAATTTTGTAATTACTGTTTTGTATTTTCCTCTTATTTCTTGGAGGATTTTTTACTGCTTGCTTGTTCCTATCATGTCTGGAATGACAAAGCAGCTAATGCCTATGCTGAAGAAAAGTAAAATTAGTTTTCTTGTCAATAAGTTTTTATTTTCTAACTGAGTACATGCTCATCCCTCACAGCCTTTTACATGTTTTACCTTTGCGGAATTGAATATCTGTCTGTATTGCAGAGGTATTTTATGTAGTATTTCCCCCTTTTTTCTCCTTGGGATTTTGAAAGAGGGGGAATGACAAGTTGTTGTTTTTTTCTTTGTTGATAATCTGACTTTGTGTATTCTTCAGTTTTTCATGTGTCTGAGTTAGTCTCTGGTTTTATTTGTATCTGTGCAGCTGCTTGGTGAGGAGGGATTTCCAACCTGAATGTGTGTAGTGTTTCTGTTGTGTCAGCGGGGAGAACTGTTTAGCAATGAAGGGAGGAAACCTTGTATGAGAATAAAGAAATTCCATCACATCTAGAATAATGGAACTGCAGGTCTCCAGTTAGAGAAGATAAAACTGTAGGGAGAAAAGTAATTTTAAATTTTCCTCTTTCAAGTACTTTATCCTTTTTTCTTTCCTAAACAGCAGCAGAAATTTTTTTGGTACTCCATATATAGGACACAATAAAAAATTATTTTCTGTAGACTATTGACTGCTAGTTTTATGTATCACACACTAGGGTAGTTTATCTAAAATGACATTATGTAAAACAACTACTAGTTTAATGGAAAATACACTAGTTTTTATGTTGTTTCATCAATGACAGTTAACTATTTTCAATGTCCTGCAGATGTTTCAGTGATTTAGGGTAATCTGGCTTTGGTTGCCATGCTGTTTACTGATACTTAAGCTAATGTACAAATTTTCATTTAAAAAAAAATATTTTCTTCAGAGCATGGGGAAGAAAATAATGTTTGCCAAATGGAAAATAACATAAGGGGAAGAAAATTTTTTTAGGGTTCTAAGAAAACATTGCAAATGACAATTTTAAAAAGTCAAAAACCTAGAGCCTAATTGATGTTTTATTATAACAAATATTTCCCCAGCATATTATTGTATTATACATTGTATTGTACATTGTATACATGTTTCAAGTTAAATTGATTTTGCTTTGACAAATGCTTAAATTGTAGCTATTGTTTGTTGTCTCAGAAGAGATTTAATAATTTATGAAGATTGATCATTAGCTATGATCCCTCCCCAGCATAGTTAAAATATAGTATGTGAGTTTCCGTTCTTAAGCCTTGTCCTGCTAGGCCAGGGGTGTCAAACTCATTTGTTATAGCGGGCCAGAGTTGACTTAAATGCGCTTCAAGTAGGCTATACATATTGTAAATCAGGGGTTGGCAACCTTTGCTGGCCCCCGTGTCAGCCCCGCCTACGGGGCCCTCAGCAGGTGCCAGGGGCGGGGCCAGGCCTCAGGTTTCTAGCTGGGGCCGGCTCCCGCCAGGGCTCTCCCTAGGAGAGAGAGGGGCCCAGGGCCAATTGGCTTGGGTGGGCCCCCCACCCTAGCCCACGCTGGAGAGGGGAAGGAAGGGCTGGCCCACTCTGCCCCTGGGCCTGGCAATGCCAGGCTGCCCCCGCCAGTGAGATGGTGCATAGGACAAGAGCAATGTGTATTTGCTCTCAGCCAAGCAATAAAACCCAGAAGCAACAGCAAAACTAATAACTGCAAATGATCTAAGAAAGGAGTGGTTACCATGCATAGTGACGTAAGTCTGTTACTCAGTCATTAAATTCAGGTTGCGCATGTACACATGAGTGAAATTACTGTTTTACTAAGGGTTGATGAGTCACTTACCTCATTACCGTAGGCAGCTTCTGTGAAAATGGATAAAGCTATGAACTTAAATAAAAAGGTGTTATTGATGAATTTTGGTCTCTTTCCCCTTCTCTCCCCTTTTGAATTTTAGCTCATTTTGCACCCCATCTCTCCTGGTCTAATCTTTCTCCATTTTTTTCCCTAAACACTATCATTTCCCGTTGAGCAGTCTGATGTCATCATCACAGAAAGGCAGTGCAGTTTGAAAGAAGAGAATTTGGTGCCTTAGAAAGTGTGGGTAATGTGCAGGACAAGTGATAATGATAAAATCCAATCTTTTCCAAACCAAGAGCACTAAACATGTCTGTTCATCATGCATGCCCAGCCAGCATAAAACATCTGAACTCAAAATCAACCAGAGACAGGTGTTAGAACTGGGCAGAATTAAAGTAGAGAGGAAAGTAAAATAATGATGAAATAACTTTTTTGTCTAAATAGCAGAATTTACTCTGTAATTAGAAAACATGCTTTAACATTAACAGAAATGTGGGGATCCTGGCCTTTGAATGACAAATGGCATTTTTAGCCTTTGCGGTTGTGCTTTTTGAGGTGACCACGTTTCTTCTTGCAGCAGCAGAAGCAAAAGAAAGTTCTGCCTTCTCCTGATTCTGATACTGCTCCAGGCACTACTAAGTGAGAGCGTTCCAAACTATACGTGAGGCAAATTGAGGTCCAGTAAAGTGCAGGCATTCAGCACATGACATGATTGGCCTTATTAGCTTTATTAGAAGAATTTTAATTGATGGTGGTATGACAGCTTTTTAGATCAAGGAAGAAGATAAGAAAATGAAAGTGGGGATATTGCAAATTGAGATAAAATTTGAAAAGACATGCAAATAAATCAAAATTGAGCTATGAATCACTTAAATAGCCCCTCCCAAAAAACCCCAAAACCAAACTAAGGAGGATAGTTAGGCAGGAGAAAAAAGACACACCAACTTCACATTGAACTCATAAAAACAGAAATATGCATGAATGCCTCAATCTCAGACACAGAAATTGGGATAAATTATAAATGGAACACTTGTCCTAATAGGAAAAGGTAACTTTAATGCAAAGCGTTCTGTAACTCCCTTTGAAGTCAGTTGAAGTCTTTGTTGGGTTTTGTGTTCAGAGGTGGAATACCCTCTGTTTGCCATTACTGCCATTAGACTCTGTCCTTTGGTTGAGAGAAGGCAAAAGGGTGCAATATCCCTCCTGGTCTGAAAATTCAGTACACTCCTTCTGACACAATGGGAGTTTAATAGTTAGGAAGCAATTTCCACAATAAATAAAATGAGAAGTATAGTGATAGACAGATATTTAAAATTTGTAAATTTTTAGTCAGCTTCTAAAATGCAATTTTAATTAGCTTTATTTGCAGCTATTTTTACAGCTGGTTCATGATGAGAAGTTTCTCTCAGAACGATAGTTGAGTTGGTTGGTCTGAACAACACAAACGCATCCTTTATTTAGTTTTGTGGGAATAGTTGTAGTACTTGAGGTAAAATGTGAAGAGGCAGCCCTTTGTTCAGAAATAACACTAAAAATAGAAGAAATTTCTTATTTCAAAAAAGAGGGAAAGAGATTTGCACTCCCGTATGCTGTGCCCAAGCTCTGTGTGTAGACAAAGCCCCTAATTTAAGAAGATGCTGGGTCTACTGTTATGAAAGGGTGATTGTTTCAAAATAGTTAATTAGTTTGTATTTGACAGGAGTTTGTTTTGTACGAATAGCTTAGTGAAATTTTCTGATGTTTTTCACGCATAATCGCTAAGTAAACTTTGAAATTTCTGAGGATTTTCAAGCAATTTTGTCAATTAGTGCTAATCAGTGAAAAACTGTTCTTAAAAAAAGTTCAAATTGTGAGTCTCATGATTAATTGGAGGTTCCAATATCTTAACTTACAAACTATAAAACTTTCTACCTAATGGGAGTTTGTTGATCAGTGTGGGATTATGTAATTTCATTATTTTTTGTTTTAGTATTAGTCACCATAACTAATCCTTATGCGCTTACAAACCATGTTCTCCAATGTTTAGGTAAGCTATGTGTTTGTAGTGTGTATGGAGATCTTTCTGAATAGTTTAGAAGAGGCATACAAATATTGTCTTTCGTTGAATGACCCCAGTAATGTTCCCTGTGTTGGGAACAGTGGGAGCTAACATAATACATGGAAAAAGGGTTTTTGTTGCTTCAGGGTTATGGTCAAAAAATGAAGATGGGCACACGTGCTTATCAGTTCCAGTGATACTCCCTAACAAATGATAGCCAAATACAAAGATGGTGTCTGATGGAAGATTTAAACACTAACAAAAAATGAAAACAGAGTAAATTCTCAGTCTAATATTATCAAAACCAGAAACTGCGAAAGAACCTAGTTGTTGTTGCAAAACTATTAGGGTTTTTTAAAGCCTTTTTAAATTCCAACCCCCTGGTTTTTCTTAAAAATATAAGATTTTGCTGTTCAGCCAATTCAGGAGCAGAACTCTTGAGCTGCTTATTAGTTTAATGAATAACAGCTTATATAACGCAGTAAGTTTTCCTGTTTCTTTTGCACTTTCTTAGGCCTTAGTGCATGTAGTTTCACATAACAGTGGAGAAGGGATTTGGAGGGGCTGGGGTTGATTGAATTTAGGGAAAGAGACACTGGAATCTTGGCATGCATACTGGTAAAGAGCTAAGGTTCTCCTTCGAGAGGAATCCCTGTGGGTGCTCCACCTGAGGTGCGCTGGCATGCGCTGCGTTTCTAACCAGAGATTTAAAAGCAGTGGCCGTTGGAGCCGCGTGCGTGAGACAGCTGTCTCGCGGCATCCCTCAGCGCTAGTTTAGAGCGTGCGGCTCCAATCCCCCCATTCCCTTCTCTACCGCCGGAGTTCTCTCACCGGAGAACGGTCCCCTCAGGAAAATCTTTCCTTCAGCTTTTAAAACATTCTCCCTCAAACCTAATTGACCTTAATTTTAATTTCAAAACATCTTTTTCTTCTTTTACTACCTTAAAAAAAACAAAACAAACAAAAAAAAAAAACAACCTCGCACCCTCTCAGCATGTCAGGTTCACCCGGCTTTAAGAGGTGCGAAAAATGCCGGGACGCCATCCCGGCTTCAGACAGTCACTCCGTCTGTATTAAGTGCTTAGGAGAGGGACATGTCTCCGACAAATGCCCTCACTGTAGGAACTTGAGCTCTAGGGCGAAGAAAGATAGGGACCTTAGGCTCAAGCTGTTGCTAATGGAAAAGTCTCTGCGACTGGCTTCTGACCCAGGTCGCGGACGCTCTGCCTCGCCGACTCAGCAGGCAGGCAAGAGGCTTTTGTCGTCTCCACAGGGAGAACCTAAAAAAAGAAGACAACTCTCCCTGTCACCATCAAAAGCTCGTGCCAAAGAGGCTGCAGGTTCCTCTGGCACTAAAAGCAGTGGAGAGCTTAAAAAGAAAGCCACGGCTGCAGCAGGCAGCTCTGAGCAAACGGACAAAATGCCCTCCTCTCATAGGGCAGTCCAGGGCTCGGCACCGCAAGCAGGCTCGGCACTGGAGCCTCAGAGCCTAGAGACACCAGCCACTGGTCTCTTGGAGCCGCAGATACCAGTGACTCATCAGCTGCCGAGTCAGCTGGAGCCGGTGCAGGAGAACGCTCCTGTGGAACCGCATACCTCTTCAGCACCATGGAGAGCGCCTCTAGATAAAGCCTCGGCACCGAGCTCTGCTCGTAAAAAGATACAGAAGACTAAGCACACTGACAGGGACAAATCACCCTCTCCATGCTTCACTGCTCAGCACATCAGTGGGTGGCAGCATCAGGATGCATCTCCTACTGATTGCTCAAGTGAGGAGGATGTACAGGATGAGTTAGTCAGCAACCATCCTTTTTATGACCCCTACTATAGACAGGGGTTCATGATGCCTTTTCAGCGCAGGGCACCATACCCCTATTACGATCACGGGTGGTTTGACCCTCGGGCATCTTATCCTCCTCACTGGTACATGCACGATCAATGTTCCTCATATAAGAAAACAAAAATACGAGAGAAGGACTCACCTTTAAATACGATGGATGACTTCCGCACCTCCTCACCTCAGTCCCAATCTCAAGATGAAGAGGAGGAATGTGAGGATACCCACATACTCTCCCCACCGCAAGAAGTGTCATCCGTAGCAGATGAGATTATTATACCATCTACATCCACAGCATTGCTAGATGACGCCAAGCAGTTCCAGGAGCTATTCAAGAGGGTGGCGGACTCCATGGAAATTCCATTGCTAGAAGTAACGGAGTCGCACCATAAGCTCCTCAATATCATGCACACCAAAACAGCAAATAAGGTAACATTACCGATGGATAATGCATTGATGGAGCCAGCGTACTTGATATGGCAGACTCCTGCCTCTATTCCACCAACCAACAAAAGAGCTGATAGGAAATATTATATATCAGCAAAGAGTTCAGAATACCTGTTTACACATCCCGCTCCGAACTCTCTAGTGGTGGAGGTGGTGAGTCAGAGAAACAAACAACAATTTAATAAAATCACTCCACACGATAAAGACAATAAAAAGATGGATTTATTCGGGAAGAGAGTTTACACGTCTTCCTCTCTGCAGATGCGCATAGCAAACTATACATCCTTGCTTGCTAACTATAACCATACTATCTAAAATTGGCAGATTTTTATAGAAGTAATCCCAGAGTCAATGAGGCGGCAGTTCCATGCCATAATTAGAGAGGGCCAGTTAATATCATGTACAGCCCTGCAAGCAGCCTTAGACGTAGCTGACATGGCGGCGAGGTCCATGGCCACAGGAGTCGTGATGAGGAGATCTGCCTGGTTACATTCCGCCAATCTTCCACGTCAGCTTCAAACCACAATCGAGGACCTCCCATTTAATAAAAAGAAGTTGTTCTATGAAAAAACAAATGATACAATGCATACGTCAAAAGATGATAGGACCACTTTGAGAACGTTTGGCATCTACCCCAATATCATAAGAGGACGCTCAGATAGATTCCATCCATATAATCTGAGGTTTCGATACCAATACATGAGCAGACAAAATTACAGAAGACAGGACCCACCAAGGGGCAGACGACCCCAGAGATGCAGGCAGAACACGGGGCATTCTACCACATCTCAGAACCCCCCGCCCAAACCGCAATTTTGAAAAGTTGGTCGAGGGATCGATAAACCTCGAACAAATTCCAGAGCAGGAAATGAGTTTCCACCATTGACTCAAAGCCTTCTATCACCAGTGGTCGGACATAACATCAGACAAATGGGTACTGGAGATTGTCAACATCGGGTACACCATTCCGTTCACAACATTTCCAAATTACACTTCCCCCTCCCCGTCCCTATTCAGGGACACAACTCACGAACAGTTACTTCAACAAGAGGTGCGCCACCTGTTACTGCTAGGTGCAGTGGAGGAAGTCCCACAAGAATAGATGGAAGGGTTTCTATTCCCCATACTTTCTCATAGAGAAAAAATCAGGAGGATGGAGACCGATCCTCCATCTCAGAAGGCTAAACAAGTTCATAAGACAACAGAGGTTCAGAATGACTACATTGACGTCAATCATCCCTGCTGTGGAACCGAACGACTGGTTTACATCCCTCGACCTCCAGGATGCGTATTTCCATATATCAATACATCCATCTCATCGAAGATTCCTAAGATTCAGGGTAGGCAGCATTCATTACCAATACACAGTTTTGCCATTTGGCCTATCAACAGCCCCAAGAACATTCTCAAAGGTCTTCTCAGTAGTGGCAGCCTCTCTACGGAAGCAGGGCATTATGTTTTTCCCTATCTAGACGACTGCCTTCTAAAGTCAAGTTCACAATCAAAGGCAAGGGACGATCTAGCCTGTACAATTCAATTGCTCCACTAATTGGGACTCATCATAAACTGGCAAAAATCAAACACAGTATCCTGTCAGACCATAGATTTCATGAGATCAAAGCTGGACTCCCAGAGAGCAAGAGCCTTCCTTCCCCAGGACAGATACAACACCATCAGCATTCTCGTAGACATGGTGTGCGCCGCCCCGACGGTGGACGCACTTACATGTATGAAATTATTGGGTCACATGGCGGCCACCATGGCCGTAGTCGAGCATGCTTGACTTCACATAAGAATGCTGCAGCTCTGGTTCTCAAGAGTGTTCAAGCCACATTGGCAACCAACACACAAAATGCTATCGGTTCCAATAGACATAAAACAATCCCCACAGTGGTGGAAAACACCTTACAATCTCCTCAGAGGAGTACCTTTCCAGCAGACGACACCCATGATTTGGATGTCAACAGACGCCTCTCTAACAGGGTGGGGAGCATGCCTCCACAACGACACAGCACAAGGAAAATGGATAATGACAGAGTCCAATCTCCATGTAAACGTATTGGAATTGCGTGCGGTTCGCAGAGCTTGCGCACATTTCCTACTGAGAATCAAGAACACTCACACACACATCATGACAGACAACATGGCTTGCATGTATTATGTAAACAGACACGGAGGGGCAAGATCTCCCTCTCTCTGCGTAGAAGCTATGAAGCTGTGGAAATGGTGCATAACCCATTCAGTAACCATTTCAGCAACCTATTTACCTGGCATCCGAAACACCGTTGCTGACTCACTCAGCAGGGCCTTCCCGGAAGATCACGAGTGGGAATTAAACCAAACCGCGTGGGAGACCATATGTCAACAGTGTGGATACCCGATTATAGATATTTTTGCGACCTATCAGAATCGCAAATGCACCCAATTCTACTCCAGGGCAGGAATTGGGAGAGCATCCCTGGGAGACGCCTTCCATCATTCATGGTCAGTAGGCCTGCTACACGCCTTCCCACCACTCCCACTCATACAGAAGACCCTAATCAAAATAAGAGACGAGAAAGCAACTGTGATAATGATAGCTCCAACATGGCCACGTCGGCCATGGTTCACCTTTCTCATGGAAATGTCGATCCAATGACCTATATGCCTTCCAATCAGACACGACCTAGTTTCTCAGAACAAGGGCAAGACTCTCCACCAGAACCTCCACAAAATGCACCTTATGGCCTGGCTGCTCCATGGTTCACACAAGAAGAGCTGAAATGTTCTGAATCAGTAAGAGAAATCCTACTAAATAGTAGAAAGGTATCTGCAAGATGCACCTACCTGCAGAAGTGGGTGAGGTTTATGAACTGGTGCTTGTCGCAACATATTCTACCTGCCCAAGCATCCATTCCAGTCATTCTTGATTATCTGTTGCTCCTGAAAAGAACAAAATTGTCAAATAGCTCGCTGAAAGTTCATCTTGCAGCTATTTCAACCTTCCACTCCAATAGAAGAGAGGGCACTATTTTCTCACAGCCTATGGTTAAGAGATTTATAACAGGGCTGCAAAACTTGTACCCTGAGATCAAAGCACCAGCACCGAATTGGGACCTCCAGTTAGTCCTTCAGGCTCTAACTGGTCCGCCATTTGAACCCTTAGCAACTTGCTCCTTGCTATACCTCTCAATGAAAGTTACCTTTTTAATAGCAATTACGTCGGCTAGAAGAGTAAGTGAATTAGGAGCTCTGATGGCAGATCCTCCTTTCACAGTGTTTCATAAGGACAAGGTCACGTTAAGGCCTCACCCAAAATTCGTCCCCAAAATTTCCACCTCTTTTCATTTAAATCAAGCTATAGATTTACCTGTCTTCTTCCCGAAGCCTCATGCCAATTCCGAAGAAGTTCGTCTTCATACACTTGACGTCAGACGGGCGATGGCCTTCCATATAGAAAGAACAAAATCATTTAGAAAATCTGAAAGGTTATTTGTGGCAATATCTAACAGGAGCAAGGCTTAGTGCTCTCTTCACAGAGAATATCAAAATTAATATCCACTTGTATACAAGAAGCCTACAAAGCAAGAGACATCCCTGTACCAGGTGGCATAAGAGCCCATTCCACTAGAGCAATGGCGACAGCTACGGCCTTTATAAACAATGTATCAATTCCTGATATATGTAGGGCAGCGACTTGGGCTTCACCGCACACCGTCATTAGACATTACGCTTTAGATAGCATGACACGAGCAGATGCCAGACTTGGGCAGTCGGTTTTAGCTGTAGTCCATAATTCAAGCTCCGAAGCCCTACCTTCCAATTAAGAACACTGCTTGCTATACACCTCAGGTGGAGCACCCACGGGGATTCTTCTCGAAGGAGAAAGGGAGGTTACTCACCATGGTGCAGTAACTGGACTTCTTCGAGACGAGGATCCCCGTGGGTGCTCCACCCCCCCCCCTACTTCGAAGTCATGATGTGATACAGGTAGAGAAGGGAATGGGGGGGATTGGAGCCACGCGCTCTAAACTAGCGCTGAGGGATGCCGCGAGACAGCTGTCTCGTGCGCGCGGCTCTAACGGCCACTGCTTTTAAATCTCTGGTTAGAAATGTGGCGCGCGCCAGCGCACCTCAGGTGGAGCACCCACGGGGGTCATCATCTCGAAGAAGTTCAGTTACTGCACCATGGTGAGTAACCTCCCTTTCTGGTGTGTGATTATTGTGCCAGTAATAATCGGTATCATGACAGTGCGGAAGAGTAGTGTGTATCTGTTGTCTTAAATTTTCATTTTTAAATTTTCTTTGTTTTATGTTACATTATGTTATCCATACTTAACTGAATTACATCTGTGTTTCAATATATTTTATATAGTATGGTCATAGCATTCTCATACTACTGCAGTATAGCATTTTTTTATTAATTGTCTCTATTGCTGACTCTGTTAGTCATAGGTAACGTTTTATAGTTTATTGCAGCAGGGTTTATGTGCATTCATCTGCCTCTACAAGTGAGCTAATTCGAAGAAATACTCTGGTGACAAAAACAGTATTGTCTGCACTTAGTTCCTATGTATTACAAATATGTAACATTTTGCTTTGGGTTGTACGTTTTGTCTTTAACAGAGTTAGTATATACATTTTTTAAAAAATTTTCTGGTATCAAAAAGCCTTTATAAAAATAAGACATACCATTTGTGATCAGCGCATCCATGTCTCACCTTCCTGGGCAAAGGCTTTTCTCCCTGGCATTGATCCATCTATCACATTCACTCAACCCAGGCACTTGCCTCTAGTAAAAAATAATAGGCTGACAGTAATTATCCTGAAGCAAACCTTATTTGGTCTGCTTGTTGGCACTCAATGAATCTGGCTGTTCTTGTCTAAAAAAAGCACACTTCTCAGATCCTAATGTAGGGGAATAAAGTAGAAAATCTTACCTTTGTGACTATTGGCTCTGTGTTGAGAATCTTAATGTGCACATCAAGTTAACTGTACAGTGATCAGAGATTTGTCTATGGTGTTTATAGGCTTTTTGGAGAAAGGAGGGATGATTGGGTTTTGTGGTCATTATCACTATACATTTGGTCCTGGATTTGAAATAGGATTTCTTGTTAGCTCTAGGAATTCACGACAAGAGTAGTCACGTTTTATCATGTTCAAATCAGTCCTTGGATCTTGGTCCTTACTCATTTTGCAGATTCTAAGGCCAGAAGGGACCATTGTGATCATCCAGTGTGACCTTCTATGTAACACACTCTCTAGAATTTCCCCAAAATAATTGCTAGAGCATATATTTTAGAAAAACATCTAACCTTGTTTTTAAAATTGTCAGTGATGGATAAGGTTAAGATGTTGTCACGGGTATTTTTTAGTAAAAGTTAGGGAGAGGTCATGGACTTCTGTGAATTTTGGTTGTTGCCCACAACCTGTCCCTGATTTTTTACTCAAAATACATTGGTTGGGGAAGAGGGGGACAAATAAAGTGATGCCAGGGCTTGCAACTGCTCCAGCCCCACCGAAGAAGCAAAAAAAAGTGGGATTTTTTCCCATGAGAGCTCATGCGATAAATAAATTTGTTAGTCTTTAAAAGTGCCACAGGACTCCTAGTTTGTTCTGATGTTTTATTTACACAAAGCCAATAGGAGGAGAAAAACTGAAAACTTACTGATTCTACATGGAAACACATAAATGCTGTAAAATTTCTAAATCAACTATTTCCAAAAAGGATTAAGCAGACAGTATTTCAGTTTTTCTAATCTAGATGACCAAGAAACTCGCTCTTGTAGAGAGAGTTGTGGTCCTCCCTACTAGATGCATGCCTTCATCTTGGGCAGAGTTGCAAAGGGCATCTTATGAAGAGAGAGGAATGATCTGTTGCTTAGTTATCAGTACATTTTATCATGAAACATGATACATTATAAAACCAATGAGATGTCTTCATCATTTCTTTCTTTGACAAGTGAAATAGTTTTTTCTAATACTAATATCAATATTTTAAAAATATAAAAGACGAATGTGTATGGTTTCCATATTTTTCTATTCACGTATATATTGGAAAAGGTTTCTTCTCCTTTGAGACAAGTCCCCATGGATGCTCCACCTTGGATGCTGACGCGTCCACGCGGCACAAATTGGAGTCTCTCAAAGCCATGCTCATAAGGGTTGCGCTAGTGCTGACAGGCTATCTCGTGCTGCCATTGGTGCCCTGCGCAGCGCGTGCACGAGCCGAACCCGACCTCAATTGTCTCTCAACCATCCCCAGACTTGGATGGAGTTCTCTCGCTCTGCCTCTTCTCTCCTCAGCTCGTTTTAAACCCTTCCTCCTAATATTTTTCCTTATCCTACCTTATTACCCTTTCTCCCCCCTAAACTCTCCCCCCACCCCCAAAAAAAAACAACCACAGAGAAAAGCAGCAGAGCCACGGCAATGCCGGGCTTCCCCAGCTTTAAACGAGGCGATTTCCTGCGTCCGACGGGCACTCTGCTTGTATAAAGTGTCTTGGTGAGGAGCATGTTTCCCAAAAGTGCCCTCACTGCCAGAACTTGAGCACCAGAGCTCACAAAGGCAGGGACCTCCGCTTCAAGCTCCTGCTGATGGAGCGGTCCCTTTGTCCGGCTTCCGACCTGGGGCACTCAACCCCCTCCAAAGGCAACCATGCTACTGGGAGACATCTAGCCCCTCCACAGACGGGGTGAAGGAGGGCTAGGTCACTGTCTCCGGTCATCAGATGTTGCAGCAGCGAGGCTCTTGGTTCCTCGGCTGTACCGGCATTGAAAGCCTTTAAAAGGTCTGCCTCAGCGCATTCGGACTCAGGGCAGACAAAAAACTGACAGGCGAACAAGGCTCTTCTTCCCTGAAACCACCAAAAGCGCTGGACTCCACGGCACCTAAAGCCCCCGCACCGACTCTAACAGCGGACACATGACCTCTGCTTTCAATCAACATGCTGGCTCCAGCAGAAGCCACACTGCAATTAGAATCACCGGCACCGAACCCCACGCCAGTGCCAACATCCTCTCAACCTGAGCTGTCAACTTCTTCGGCACCGGCTCCCCCCCAGAATCAGCCGCCTCCACGAAAATGCTCAGGAAAGAAAAAGCACTGCAACAATACAGCAGACGAACACTGGCCATCATCTGCCCTGCACACATACGAAAGCACAACTTCCAGAAGGAGATCTGAACCAGCCTCTCCACTGGACTCTGATGAAGAGATTACAATGGACATGAGACCAGGTCCTAAATCATATACCATGCCCACACTAAACCAAGAACAGGGCTACCACCCTTACCTCCAGTGCCTCCATATCACTGGTACCCACCACTGTGGTACGGCATGCCACCCCCAGAACATCACCACTGGTCACAGTGGGACACCTGGTCGCAATATTCATCCCAACTATCCATGCCTACCAGTCAGGATAGTGAATAAGAGGTAGAGATGACAGACCAGGAACCACATATCCCACCACGCCGCCACTCCCAGCCGGCGGACATCATCACCTTGTCCCCAACCAACTGGGATGATTCCTGACAGTTCCAAGAGCTTTTTTGCTGGGGTATAGATGCACTGGAAATTCTTATACAGGAAGATTCAGGATCACAACATAGGCTCCTCAGAATTTTATACTCTAAGCTTTCTACAAGAATGGCAGTACCAATGAATGATGCTATCATTGACCCAGCCAACGACATCTGGCAAACCCCAGCATCGATTTCCTCCTACTTCCAGGAAATCAGACAAAAAGTACTTCGTTCCTAATAAAGAATCAGAATACCTTTTTAATCACCCTCTACCCAATTTTTTAGTAGTGGAGGCTGCAAACAACCACCATAAGCAACAATTTAATAAAAACACACCTCAGGATAAAGAGGACAAAAAAATGGATCTTCTAGGTAGAAAGGTTTACGCACCCACCATTCTCCAATTAAGATAGCAAATTACTCTGCGCTACTTGCAAATTACAACCACGACAATTATCTCAAATTGGCCGATTTTATTGAGTATAGTCCAGAGGAAAATAAACAGCATTTCCATTCAATAACCAAAGAGGGTAAATTGATCGCAAAGATGTTCCTCCAGGCCGCTCTGGATGCCGCTGATACGGCGGCCTGGACTGTCCCTACAGGAATAGTAATGTGCAGGTCTTCCTGGTTACATTTGGCGGATCTCCCGAAACAGCTTCAAGTGGCTATAGAAGACCTACCGTTTGAAAAGAAAAAGCTGTTTTCAGACTCAACGGACCAACTAATGCATGATTCTAAGGATTCATGAGCCACCTTGTGATCCTTCGGTATTTACCTCCCCGATGGCTCATCGTAGTAGACCATACCGTTATCAGCCATATAATACCAGGTATCAATTCCACCCACAAAATAGAACATCATTCTGCGCACACAACGAACACTCTTATAATCGTCAGCAGCCCCAACGCCCCAGGCAGCCATTTAACCAACCACAATCAACCCCCACCTTCAAAACCTCAGTTTTGAGGGCGATGTTGAGGGCCGGAATAACACGTCCATTTCCGATGAGCCACCTACACATCTGACCTTCACTGGCTGCCTTCTTGACCACTATCACTTCTAGGAGACCATCACCTTGGGTAGATGGGTCTTAGAAACTATCACTACAGGAGACACAATACCATTTATCTCTATCCCCACACCCCACTACCCTTCCCCGTCCCTTTTCAGGGACACTTCTCACACACAACTCTTTGAACAGGAGGTTCAGCACCTCCTTCAGTTGGGCGCAATAAGAACAAGTCCCCAAAGGATTCCAAGGCAAGGGCCTTTATTCCCCCTATTTCCTAAACCAGAAAAAATCTGGGGGCTGGCAGCCTATCCTTGATCTTTGACAGTTAAATAAATTTATAAAATACCAGAAGTTTAAGATGGTCACCCTCTCCACAATTATACCGGCTCTCAAATATTGTGATTGGTTTACGGCCCTTGACTTACAGGATGCCTACTTCCATATCCCTATCCATCCAGCTCATAGAAAGTATTTAAGATTCATGGTTAATAATGCTCATTAGCAATACGGAGTTCTCCCTTTTGGTCTCTCCACAGCACCATGAGTATTTTCGAAAATATTAGCTGTGGTGGCAGCGCATCTGCGAAAAAATGGTGTAGCCATCTTCCTGTACGTCGACGACTATTTAATAAAGTCCGCTTCATGCGAACAGGCCTCACAAGTGCTCACCTTCACAAGGTCCCTTTTTCAGAAGCTGGGGCTTATAATAAATCCAAAGTCATCAACTTTAACACCTACACAAAACATCCACTTCATAGGTGCAAGGCTGGACTCCAGACAAGCATGAGCCTTTCTTCCAGATGAAAGAATAACTACTATAATAGACCTCTCGAACAGCCTCATTTACACACCTACAACCACAGCCAGAACTTGCCTTCAGCTACTGGGCTACATGGCCGCGACAACCTTCGTAGTTAAAAACGCAAGACTGCACATGCGTTCTTTCCAGCTTTGGTTCGCTACGGCCTACAAACCAAGATTTCATTCAGTAAACAAAACGGTCTATATACCTGCAGAGATAAGACATTCCATATCCTGGTGGACAAATATAAGAAGCGGGATACCCTTCCTTCAACAAATCCCAACAATAAAAATGATGACAGACGCTTCCCTGTCAGGCTGGGGCATACATATGCAGAACCATACCACGCAGGGCAGGTGGCTCCCCCAGGAAGCCTCCTTACGTATAAACATTTTAGAGCTCAGAGCAGTAAGATACGCCTGCCAACGTTCCCAGACACCTCTGGTAGACCAACATGTCAGGATCATTACCGACAACTTGACCTGTATGTATTACATAAACAAACAATGGGGAGTCCGCTCAAGACCCCTGTGCCTAGAATCAATCAAATTTTGGACATGGTGCATAAACACCACCACCACGATTTCTGCCTCTTACCTGCCAGGAGTTCAAAACACCTTGGCAGACTTTCTCAGCCGTACATTCTTACAAAAACACGAATGGGAACTATACCCAAAAGTCACTCAAAGACTCTTCCATGAATGGGGCTATCCCTCAATAGATCTATTCACAACTCTAAAGAATCGCAAATGCCCGAAATATTGCTCAAGAGCAGGGATAGGCAGGGCATCCTTAGGAGATGCCTTCATCCTCCCCTGGGGAGGTGGGGTGAGGGAAGGGGGAAGCTTCTGTATGCTTTCCCACCCATACCTCTGATTCCCAAAACGTTACACAAACTCCGAAGGGAAGTGGCAACAATCATAATGATAACTCCAGCATGGCCCAGACAATCTGGGTACATCAATCTAACGGCGAGACCACAAATTACTCTACCTCCACTACGCAACCTTCTTATACAGCACAGCAGCCACACAATTCACCGAGATTAAAAAAGACTCCACCTGACAGTGTGGTTCCTTGTCGTTTCCACAAGGAAGAACTCCAATGCTCTGAGGCAGTCCAACATGTCCTATTAAATAGTTGGAAACCCTCCACTCACAAAACTTATTTTAAAAAAGTGGCAAAGATTCCATCACTGGTGTCTCCAAAATAATGTCCATCCACTATTAGCTCCGGTTACCGACATCTTGCAATATCTTCTTCATCTAAAATCAACAAGTCTCTCCATTAGTGCCATCAAAGTACACCTGTCAGCTATCACAGCATTCAATGAATACCCTGGTTGCAAATCTCCCTTTTCACACCCGGTAGTCAAAACGTTCCTCAAGGGCATCCAAAATTTGTACCCAGAAATTAGACCGCCCATTCCAAACTGGGACCTGAATATTGTACTTCAGCCCCTAATCAAATCAGCGTTTGAACCACTCGCAACTTGCTCTCGTACGCATCTTTCCATGAAGATCGCCTTCTTAGTTGCAATCATTTCTGCCCATAGAGTAAGCGAATTGCCAGCACTAATGGCAATGCCATCATACATAACATTCCACAAAGATAAAATATCTCTCAAACCACATTCTACCTTTATTCCGAAAATATCTTCTCCATTTCACCTAAACCAAATTATTCACTTACCTGTGTTTATGCCGAGGCCTCACTCAAATCCGCAGGAGGCTCTTCTCCACGCGCTGGACGTCTGCAGAGCCCTCGCCTTCTACCTGCAAAGAACAAAGATATTCAGAATTACAAATAGACTCTTCATATCCATAGCAAATAGAAATAAGGGTCATCCAATTTCAAAACAGAGACTTTCCAAGTGGATTTCAAACTGTATCTATACTTGTTATGACATCGCTCAGGTAGCACCACTAGACCACACACAAGCCCATTCAACTAGGGCTGTATCCACATCAACAGCCTTTCTCCATAATGTTCCAATCGTTGACATCTGTAGAGCAGCTACAAGGACCTCTATCCATGCTTTCACTAAACATTATGCCATCGACCAAGCCTCGAGGTCCGATGTGGTAATGGGCTTGTCCATCCGCCCTTCACTACAGGGACGCTACTCTGAAGACCCTCCTTCAGTGTGAGAACATGGCTTGGTAGTCAGTCACCTAAGGTGTAGCATCCACGGGGACACGTCTCAAAGGAGAAAGGAAGGTTACCCACCTTGTGCGGTAACTGGAGTTCTTTGAGATGACTGTCCCTGTGGATGCTCCACCACCCACCCTACTCCCCTCTCTCCTTCGGAGTGCTCTCCTTTCTACTCCCTGGTTGAGACATAACTGAGGAGGGTTTGGGTCACGCGCATGCTGGCACGGCACCAGTGGCAGTGCGAGACAGCCTGGTTTTGAGAGACTCCGATTCGTGCCGCGTGGACGCATCAACACTCAAGGTGGAGCATCCACAGGGACAGTCATCTCGAAGAACTCCAGTTACCACCCAAGGTGGGTAACCTTTCTATCTGTTTTGATCTCTTAGAAAAAAATGTAATGATTCTCAGGTTCTATGGCTTTTTGAATATTCTTTTTGACCTTTTTATATTTTCCTCTCCTTTGTTAGAGGATGCATTATTGTTTGCTACTTGCCATTCTGTGAAAGCAGCTATCAGGCAACCCAGGGAAAGGAAAATGAGCTTCAGGATAATATTTTCTTCTTCTAGCATATGTGTATTATAAGCTCCCACCCTATGCTTAGTTGGATGCGTCTCATTTTCTTTGGGACACAAGTTTATTTTTTTTAAAAAGATGTGTTTGATAAGATCAAAACAGCAAATATTGTTTAGGCATAGTGGATTTACAGTAGTCTAAAGGCTGCCTTCCTTTAACTTAAATATTTTCATGATCCTTTTCCAGTTTGTTTCTGCAATACATTTGTTAAGCAGTGGGGCTGGAGTTTGCAGAATGTGCCACTGAGGAATGCTTGGGGGAAGGGGGGATTTGGAAAGAGATACAGCTCATATGTATGTAGGGCTGTCTATGATATGTAGGAAAGATAGATAAATTCCATCTTGTTACAGAGCAGCAGGCATATACCCGAGTAAAAAATTGTAAGAAAACTAAGTTTTCCTTTCTTAACCTTTAAATTTGCAATTCAATGGGCTCTTAAAACAGAAATTTTAAAAATTTTGCAGTAAAACCCTTCAAGCCTTAAATTTAAAGTTTAATTTTCTGTCATTCCACAGCACACAACTTGGTATTTAAAAACAAAAAAATTAAAAGTAAGCCTTTTTAACAGCTATATATCAGGAAGCACAGTTATCTCATTTCCATACTTTTTTATTTGTTGAGGCATAACACTGAATGCACTGGGGGAATATGGGTATCCATTTAACGTAACTTTTACCGATACTTATAATGGGCAGAATTGAGGCAGCAATTGGATTTGGTAACTAAAGTGAGTTGTGAGACAGTTTGCGGATAGTGATGTTGGCTACAGTTGCTGAACCAGCATGTACAATAGCTTGCTCTCTCTCTCTCTCTCTCTTTCCTTGCATGCTTTCTATGCCAGGGGTTTTGTGTACTGCAGTGGCTATAGCATGAGGGAGAATTCCACCCAAAACATTGTCGTTAGTGTTCTCTCAGTAAAAGTGATACTTCAAACTACTCTAGAGTTCCTGCCTTATTTTTCCCTCATCACCTTAACTAAAATGTCACTCTACTTTTTCTGTCAAGTAGAAAAATATTTTCAAACCTAAGACAACTGTCCCTGGTAGGTTTAGGCAGATGTTCTAGAAACATTCTTGAATGCTGGTAAAACAGCTCCTGTAGGCCTCACAGCATGTTCAGAAACTACCCATTATTTCTTTAGTAGAATGAAATAGAAT
Organism: Pelusios castaneus; assembly: GCA_007922175.1. Taxonomy (NCBI): domain Eukaryota; kingdom Metazoa; phylum Chordata; order Testudines; family Pelomedusidae; genus Pelusios; species Pelusios castaneus. The sequence goes on along the minus strand of ML685785.1, from coordinate 6,146,557 downwards.
GTTTTAGGAGAAAGCTTGGCAGATAGCCACCTGGCAAAGTCTCTGTTTTCATAACAGATGCTACAAAGTGGATGAGACGCCATCTTTCAAAACTGCTTTTGGCTTCTGGGACTTTGAATTTGCAGTTCTCTCTTGAACTTTCTCCTTTTTCATTCTATTTTCCTTCCCTTCTTTTTGGATTGGGCTGTCTGCTAATTCCCAGCAATCTATTCTTGATTAGTGGATTTGCTTTGTACAGGAGTAGACAGTTTTTCCTTATTCTAAATTTGTCATCACAAAAGGAAATCTAGTAATGCAGATATTTCCTGCAAACTTATACATATGTTTATCGTTATTTAGAGTGTAAACAGTGAATTCTATTTTATATAGGTACTTACACCAGAGTCATCACCTCAGTATCTGAATGGCTTCCAGCAGTGCCTTAAGCATTGTGGCTGACAACTGTCCTATGTAGTTCTCTCATTCTCTTCCCAGGGGGAGAAGTGTGTGCTATGGAGTATCTTTTTAGTGTTTGTTTTTAATATACATGTGACAGAATACTCACCTCTTGAGTGCCTCCCACACAGACCAGCTTTACTTTTATGGTAGAGAATTCCAGTGTGCCAGAAGAGCAAAACCTTAACCATGAAACTTCATTGTGAATCTTCAGGCTGTCTTAGATATGTAAGATTGAATGTTTATCTATTGAAGCTTGTGATAAAGGTACCAGATTTACATATGAAGTTTATAGTGCGGTGTACTACTCCTTTAAGGAATCATCGGTATCTTACAGCAGGAGCACGTCTGGGCACAGTCAGTGATCCCCGTGTCTTGTCCTGTGGGCAGGTTATTTAAACAGGAAGAGGAAGCTGAGAAAGAGAGAGGGGACTAGAAGCAAGGCAGGGTGGCCTATCTCTCTCAGATGCTAGGGGCTTAGAGACCTTGTTTGCTGATTAAGCTTGGGAACTGTGCATTGGGGTCCTGAATTTAGTTAAGACTGTTCTGTCTCTGAGGCCTTTTTAAAAAGAACATATTTGTTTTGTTAGTTTGTTTTGGTTTCCTTGTTAGATCCATTCCAAAAATGGATGGCACCAAAACTCTTCAGTATGAGTTGCTTCTGTGTGCTTCATCAAAGAATTCTAGACTAGTGGACTTCATGTTATGAACAGAGAAATCTATAGTAAGAAAAATATTCTGTTTAATCAGTTTTGGAAGTCTTTGTTTTGGAATGTTATGATTTGTTCATTAAATGTAGCAGTTAAAGGATTTTTTTTAAGGGCAAACATTGTTTCCATTATTCTTTGTCCCAACACTGACTCCACAGAACCCTGCTTCTAGAGTTGTATGTCTAGCTCCACAATTCTGGAACTATTTAGAAACATCGGTGAGTGATTGTGAGAGTGCACTAAGTCCCTTAAAACCTTTTGCTCCTGAAACAAAGGTATAAATAACCCATCCCATTTGTGTATGTTCCTCTCTACCTCTACAACCCCTATCGGAAAGGCAAGTGCCCTTTGGTCTGTCCAGCCGCTTTTTGCATAAATGGAGCACTTTTTTATTTCAATCCCAAGTAATCAATTTATACTGGTTTACAGTTCTAAGATTATCTTAAGAAAGAAGGGATTGAAAGTGTTTTTAAAATGAAAGCTGAGATACTTCTCAAGGAGCCAGAAGACTGAGTCTGACAAAGAAATTGAGTGAGTCCCCTCAAGTACTGTTCAATATCTGTAGTGCATAACTTCTATTCCTATTGTGACAAAGCAACTCCCTGTTTGTGCCATATGTAGGTGATGGGCCTATGGTAGATCTGCCCCACTCTGGATGAGTCCTTTTTGTCTTCTACCCTTGGCGTGCCTCTGTTAGTGTTCTCTGGGTGGGCGTTAATCCACCAGGAATGGTGTTTTGGTCAGCCTAAAGTGCTCGGGATCCCTCCCCAGCGGACTACCTTTTGGCGGTTCCTTTAGTAGAACCTTGGCTGTAATGGTCTTGCCCTGGCGGGGTTCAGACCTAGATTAGCTCTTCTCCCAAGCTGGTCCTTGGGCTTTTCCTCTTTGCTGTTCCTTTTTTGGAGAGGATCACTAACTCCTGTTTTGGGGAAAGGTGGCAGCAGCTGCTGCTGCTGTTACAACCCTCCTGGGGCTTGTGTCTCTCTCCCTTCTCTTGGTCCTAGCAGAGGTATGGTTTTAATATGCCTGGAGTAGCCCTTGATTATGTTCAAGGGCCTGTAATTGCCCTGCAGCTCCCTTTCCCTGCCTGCCAGAAAAAGGGCTTTCAGCATTCTAGGGCAGACATACCTCCTCTCAAGTACTCTACTGTAGCTGTCTGGCCTGACTTTACCACACTATTTAAAAGAGAAGAAATAGATCTGTGTCTTTTATTTATTATATGTATTACTATAGCACATAGGGACAGAGTCTGGTGGCACTTTTAAAGACTAACAGATTTATTTATCACATGAACTTTCCACATAGGAGTTCCCAATTATGGACTAGAACTCCATTGTGCTAGGCTCTGTACAAACAAAGCAAAAAGATGGTTCCTGCACCAAAGAACTTACACTTTTGTGCTACTTTTTTAAGTATTTGAAAGGTCTAATGATAGAATTTTGTGGATTTTTAAAAAAAAATCAATATTTAAAATTTTTAGAAATATTTGGATGATTCTGAATTTTGTCAGTGCATACTTGAAAGGGTAGAGTTGATGAAAATTTAATAAAGCCAGCTTTTCTTTCAATTTTTAACACTTATTCAAAAAAAAATCTCCATTTCAGTTAATCAAGTTTAATTGGCATGGTTTCTCAGATGTCATAAGTTTTGCTCTCCAGTTCTCTGTAGAGAAATCAGGGTACATATGACCTAACTTTTAAATCTGGAAAAAAAATCCTGCTGCCCTTTTGTCTCAACTAAACAAACAAAACCACAACAGTCTTTAAAGCCTTCTTGTAATGATGCAAATGAGCAAAAAACAGGTAAAAAGCCATTTTAACTTCCCTATTGAAGTTCATCCTCACATTTATATGGTGAATAGTTCTTTGTGTCCTTATAAATAGTTCCATCTGAATTTTGCATGTAATTAATTTGTATATTAGCAGTCAGACTTGTATCCAAATTTTAACATTGAAAGGTGCTATGTAGGTGATGAGTATTTTGATCCTTTTATTAAAAAACAATTAAAAAAAAACAAACCCAAACCCACCTTATATATTAAATCATAACTCTGAGTGAAATTTTGTAGCTAAGAATAAAATAACCCTGAAATTACATAGGGTATTCCATAGAGATGCTGATCTATCCTTGACTATATCTAGGATAGTAGGTGCCATTAGAATAAGAGAGTGCTATTTCACACCTTCCTGGTGAGTTACAACATCATGATGGCATGTACTCCCACTTGGAATTTATTTTCAGAAATGACAGAAGCACCTTGTTATAATTAATCTTTTGGACAAAAAGTACTGGAATGGAAAATATACAAAGAAACTAACAGTGTCTGGATTCAAAAACAGACTTAATTTTTCTACGAAGTTCTCTAATCTGTATATTGAGAGGCAAAAGCGTAAGGGAGAGAGAGAAGGAAAGCAATATCATTTTACCTTCTTTCTTTGAGACAGTGTTTCTTATACCTATATTTAATTTTTTTCTATGTAAGACTTGTTTCCTTCAAGAAGTCTTTTAATATTTTCTCTGCCATGAAACATGATCCTTTTGTTAAGTAAAAGCTTTTTATGGGTTTGTTTTTCTAAATGACACAAATGGCATTAAGTGTACACTTCTGTTAGAAACTGCAGCATGTAGAGTGTACCTTCTTTTTGAATAGCAGAACTCCAGTTCATGTACTGACACAGGGCCCAGCTTGTTGTGAAAATCTGATTTCCTTCTGGCTGATGGCATAATAATTGAAAAAGGAAAGTCACTAAAAGAAAGGTCTCTGGGAAAGATCATTACATGATCCAGATAATACTTAGTCCTGCCATAAGTGCAGGGGACTGAACCTTATGACCTGTTGAAGTCCTTTTTAGTCCTACAGTTTAATGATGTACTCCTGCAAGTAGTCCATATCCATCCCAGATGCAAGGATCAGGACAGCGTTTTCTCACCAGTGTTGCATATTTTTTCTACCATAGCTAGAATACCTTTAAAATTCCATGAATATGGGACTTGCTATTAGCACTTGAAGGAAAATTTCCTGATGAATTCATCTTTAATCTATTAAACTTTGTTGTGGGGCAGGTATAAGTCATCTGGGGGACTGTCCTAGGATTCAGGGCAGTATATCCTAATGGCCGGAGTCAACAGGATCACCCTTCAGCACAGAGTCAGTGGGGCTGCCCTTCTGTGCAGAACAATGTGGCCTAATGGCCAGAGTCAATAGGGCTTCATTTCTGATGAGGGCAGCATGGCCTAGTGGCCAAAGTTCCTAGAATCGCCATGCTAGACAGGGCACTATGGCCTAATGGCCAGAGTCAATAGGAGTGTTCCTCTGCACTGATCAGTGTGGCTTAGTGGCCAGAGTTAAAAGGATTGCCCATTGGGGCAGAGCAGTGTGATACTACGGGCCAAAGTCAATAGGACTGCCCTTCTGAATGGGGCAGTATGGCCTATGACCCATACAGGGATGGGTTGCCACCCAGTGGTGTGTTGGCGGCCAGAGTAGGGGATCTGGGCTCTGTACTCCAGTGGGTTCCTGCCCAGGGCCCTATCGGTGGTGAGTATAGCTGCTGCTGGATCTGCAGGGATCCATCTGAAACACGGATGCTATTCCTGGTTCCACAACCAGGTTGTCAGGTTCCTGTCAGCTATTTTCTACCCTGTTTTCCTGAACTGTAGTCCATAGGCCCTCTGGATCTCTGTGATGATTGGCAGGCGAAGCTCCAGATGACTCCTTCCACTCATGGGCTTTTGTGGGCACTGGGAATTTGCCTGGGTCTCGGTGTGCACAGCCTCTGTGGTCTGGGGCTATGGCAGATCCCATGAGGAAGTCTGCAATACATATCTTCTCTCCTTAGTGGTCTGCCCAGGCTGCTCTCAGCTTATACTGTTTATTCTGTGGTTTCAGTTGGAGCATGCCCAGCGGGGGTGTGGCTTCTTCAGCCCACAGTATGAGGTTAATTCTTTCCTGTCCAGTGTGTGCAGGTATGCCCAATAACACATGCATTTATATTAAAAAAAATTAATATTAAGGAGTACATGTTTGTTGCCAAGATTTAGAGAAAGTCAAACTGCTACACAGGTGGAAGTCACTGTCTAAGCACCTGGAACTAGAATTTGTTGGAGTGGTAAACCAGATTTTGGTTGAAAGCAATGGCCTCTTCTGCAGGTTCAAAGAGGAAATTTTCTTCATTTTAGTTTAGTTCAGTGTTCATTCAAAGTTAAGAATCTTATTGGGATTTGAAGAATCAGGAATGCTTGTTTTCCTCTTCTGATAGATGAAAGGAAGCTTGGTGTTACAGGATGAAATCTACTAGTTCTAAAACTTTGAAGAACATAACAAAAACCAGTCAGTGCAGTTCACTAACCACAGATACTTCCTTTGCTTAATAAATCAATTAGTTTTAAATACACAATTTTAATAAACTTTTATATGTAGTGATTTTTAATTTTCATGCAGGTAGAGCTGGACACAAATCACATTTAAAAAAGAATTCAGCAACTATTAAATAAGAAATGCATTATTCACTATTTTCTAACTTAAGATAAAATTAAGAATATAAATAAATGTAAGGTAAGGTATATATTGTATAAATTGTGTGTAGATATAGTGTATCCTTCTGGTTAGCAAAAAGAAGCTCCAAGTTATTGTAAAGCCTAAATATAGTTGCAAATCAACATGTTTTATTGGTTATCAATCATGGAGCATCACTTTTTCCTTAGGAAAATAACTAAAAAGTATCAATGCAAAACCAGACTAAAATAGTGATTTAAATCAAGATTTTCTCCTTGCAGATTTATATCATTATTAAAACTGGTGATTTAAATTGCTTTGAATTAAATCAGCCCACACAGCTAGTTAAGAAAGTTTAGTTTAATGTAGCAAAGAAATTCTATAAGATGCTTCCGAAACCCACTGTGCTGAAACGCTAACTGATACTTGGGCTTGAGATGGTTTCTGAATTGCTGCTGGAAATATGTAAGGCAGCCACGTTGGTTTCCATATTGTCTACTGTTTTAATTTTAAAGCACAACAGTTTAATATTTAGGTATTGGTAAAAGGATGCTGCAGGAAGTTGAGGACTAGATATTATTGCTTATTGCGCTGCATTGCTTTGGGAGGTCCCAGGTGTCTGACAAGAATAGAAGACCTCAAAAAAGATTAAAAGTTCAGAAAAAAATCCCTTTTAAATTTGATCACCTTCCCATACTTTTTTCCTGTTGTTGAAAGAATACTCAAAATGTGATATGAGGTATAAGAATATGCTGTGAAATTAGTCCAGCTTTCACAATTTTACTAATCTTATATGGGTGTGGATATTCACGAACACAGACGTCACATTTTCAAGCTATTCTTCACAACCAAAGTCTAGAAACTTTTTAAAAAAATGGGTGCTGAGATCCCCATGTTTAAAAAAAATTTAAAAAAAAAGACTTCTTAAGGAAAAACACTTATGTATCACGAAACACGTGATTTTCTGTTAGAACTGGCAGTGCTTTCCAAGCCTATGATTTTGAGTCCTCCCTCCACTAAGCCAGTTTTACTCTGCTGACACCTGGGGGAATTTCTCCTGACTCCCAAAACCAGCATCTTCCTATGTATGCTAAGCAAGGAGAGATCTGTTTTTTTCTTGGAGTAGAAATGAGTGGCAGAAGAAGCAGTCACTGGAATTATTCACATGGAAGCAGCACTCGCTTTTGAACACACTTACTATGGTTTCAGCAATGCTCATCATAACTTGATGGAATAGTGATCGGCTCAGTCCTATTCTCAGAGGATATGTCTACACCTACACTTTTGAACGTAAGCTGGTCTGAAGGATAAAGAACAAACATTTGTAGTCTGGAACTAACAGGGAAGGTAGCCTTCAGAAATGTGTTAAATACCTTAAGTTAAATGGCCATCAACCACTCAAAATACAGAAGTCTAGGGACAATTACCTACTCAGATTGAAACAAACAAGGAGTCCTGTGGCACTTTTAAAGACTAATAAATACAGGACTCCTTGTTGTTTTTGTTGAACTAGTCTAACATGACTACCCCCTTGGAACTACAGATTGTAAATTCTTTGAGTTCAGAGTTTCTTCTTATGTTTTTGTACAAGTGCTTACCACTGCGGCTACACTGTACACTGCTGCACCTGTGCACTACAATAAAGAATAATAATGGTAGAGTACAAGCCCCAGAGAGGGCTAAATGTAGTAAAAGCAGTAGGGCGTAGCATTTTTGTGTCTGTCACTACACTTTATCCCTTCATCCTTCACAGCTCTAGAACTCCCCAGAAAAGGTAACTGATTCCTGTCCATCATCATCATCATCACTGCAAAGGCCGCTGCTGGCCTATGGCTTTTGGGGAGAGCTAGAAAGATTCACTTATTCTAGTCATGAATTAAATCAGCAAGCAAAAAGCCTTAATTTAAATTGATTGTTCTGAATTTATACTTTTTAGTTAGTTTCTCAGAGAGGTTCATTCTAAGTTGCTAGTATACTTTGATTGTGCTTTTTGCTAACCAGGAGGATAATTATTTTAAAAATTATATATCTCAACATACATTTATTCAGAAATTTTTTACATTTTTATTATGTTAGAAAATGTAAATGACACATTAATATTTTTGCTTGTGATTTGTGTCCAGCTGCATTGGGTTAGAAATTGGAATTGAATTAAAAATACGCCATTTTAAAATAATTTTATTAGTTAAATAAAACATTCTTAAGTGCATTGGGTACATACACTTACTTTTTTTCTTTATCAAAATATTTTTATTAAAAAGATAACTGACATTAAAAAGTATTTTATACTGATTTTTTCTGGTCACCATATCCTTCAAGATTTTAGAACTAGTAAACGTCACCCCGTCACATCTAGTTTTTATTACTAGATTGGAAGAAGAAAACAATTTCCCCCTCTTTCTAAATTCCCAATTAGTTTCTCAACTTTCAAATAATTTTGATGAAGCAATATTGAAACAGTACATGGTTGTGGTCAAAGTTTTAAAGAATGTGAATCCATAGAACTGTTGAACATTACGGGCTAAGCATCTGGAACTAGAGTTACTTTTGATAGCAGTATCCTCTTCAATACAGAAAGAATCATTATTCATTTCAATTTATTCAACTAGTTCAATTCAATGACTAGTTCTTTTCATGAATTATAGTAAGGTTAGGTCTTAACATAGAGTGCTATCATTTTAAATATTTTTCTTTTAAAAAATATATTTAATTTAAATAAAAAAATTAAAATAGATTTTTATCCCGAGAGGGAAATTTTTTTTACAATTTATGGTGAAGGAGGAAACATTTCTTTAGAAGGTTAAGATGTTGGTATATTTTTTTTTTAAAAAAAAGGTGTTTGAAATTTCTTAGTGGTTTGCAGTGTTAGAAATAATCTTGGAGGAAACAATTTTTTGGGCAAAGCACAGGAGGAAGTCAGTGGTGCTCCTTAAAGGCACATAGATGTCACCACATTGTGTGTGTTTTCACACTTCGGGAGTGTAGCTACGGGTGGGCCTGGATGGGTATGTGCCCACCCGGTTGGCCAGCAGGCCCACCCACCACAGCAGCTGTCACTGGCGTGAGCGCCGCCACAATCGCAGACCAACCAGCAGTCGGTGGCCGCAACTGCGAGCAGCAGTGAAGACGGATGAGAATGGACTGCTTTGACATTCCCCAGGTAATTTGCTAGCAACTGGAGCATTGGTAGGAAGTTTCCCATCATGTGGCCGGAAGCAGGACTGAGCTGGCCCACCCTGGAGACTCCAGGGCGCAGCCAGAAAATGGGGCTGGCTATGTCTTTGTGACATTTGTTGGTATTTTGGTATCTCTTGTTATACAGCTAAATTATAATGCAATTGCTTGCTTTTTTTTTAATGGCATCTGTCATGCTTTTTTGTTTCTATGAGTGGGAATACTGTAGATGGTATCATTAAAGCAAGAATCTTCTAAAATGCTAGAGGATTTCTTGCCAGTCATGCACTGGAACGGAGACTTGAGTATAGATGTCTTTTTGAGATATTTTCAAAGAAAAATGACAGGTAATTTAATTTTCTTTAAGATGCTATTTGCATTTCCCACTCTTAGAAAATAAAAAAGCTCAAGTAATATCTGTAAAAATCAAGAGCATAAATTCCATCTACTTTGTATTTAACTTTACTGTGGTTTAGAATGTGAGCAAGAAAATGAAGTGGAGTAAGTGCTTGTTTCATCTGTTTCTTCACTCCCTACAATTTAATGTTGTCCTTACATAAACTACTGCAGTGTTTCATGAAATTCCTTCAAAATTTAAACAGTATCAGAGGTAACTGTTTAATTTAGGCAATGGAAATAGGCTTCAGAATACTATCTTTACTCCTATCTTTACTACCTTGGCAGTGGTAGCACCTTTTTTTCCCCCCATATATCTCTTCAGTTTGTCCCCAATCCTGCAGTTAAACAGATGGTTCAAATCACTGAGATGCTATTACTTCTTCTTCTCTCCCATCCTAACCACTACTCTTTAGAAGCACAAGAAAATACTTATGATAAAGAGTAGGCTGTGCAGGTGAATGGGAAATGGTTTACAAGTCCCTTATCCAATTTATTAAGAATTGGAAAAGGAGGAGATGAGGAAAAATAGAACAACTAGCAGAGGAGGCAGATATAATAGGTGAGTAACCCTACAAATTTGGCAACTTCTTCAACAAAAGCCTGTAACAATAACTGTAAACCTATTATGTTTGGTGGGGTGGAAGAGAATTAGGAGAATTTAGTAAAAACAGTGGAGAAAAGGTTTTTGTAACATTTTATCTGTTTTTCTATTATCTTTCTTTGTACTAGGATTTATTTTTTATATTGTAAGAATATATTATTTGAAGTTTCTATTCATTCCCTTTTGCGGTATGGTGCCACTGATGTTGAGCTGCAGATATATCATGAAAAGCAATGTCCATATACTGAGTTTGATAAATACCAAAAGGGATCATTAGATTATCTAGTTTATCCTTTTGTTCATCACACGGCATTAAATTTTATCCTGTTATTCCTTTAATGCGCCCAATAATTGTATGACTAAAGCATAACTCTAGAAAGTCATCCAGTGTTGATTTGAAGACATCAAGGTATGAAGAATCCATCACTTCCCATGGTAGTTTGTTCAAATGGTTAATTGCTGTCACTGTTAAATGTGTCTTATTTCCAATTTGAATTTCTCTGGTTTCAGGTTCCAGTCATTGGTTCTTGTTTATATGTATTTTTAGATTAAAGAGCCCTTTAGTACCTGGTCTCTTCTCTCCATGAAAGTACTCTATATATTATTATCAAGTCTCCTTTCAGTCTTCTTTTTTGATATGATAAACCAATTGAGCTCTCCAGGTCTCTTTCTGTAAAGTATTTTCTCCAGACCTCAGGTTATTTTTGTGGCTCGTTTCTCTGCATCCTCTCTAATTTTTTAACATTCTTTTAAAAATGTAGACACCAGAACTGTACATAGTATTCCAATATTTGTATCACCAGTGCCATATACAGAAATGAAATCATCTCCCTAATTCTTCTCAGTGTTGTTTTATTTACACATCCAAGAATTGCTTTAGCCCTTCTTGCCATAGGCTTATGTTCAGTTGCTTAGGTGACCCCTAAATCTTTCTCAGAAGCACTGCTTTCCAGGATACCAACCCAGTTCCGTAAATAAGGTCATGATTCCTTGTTCCTAGCTGAATAGTCTTGCATTTGGCTGTGTTAAGAACATATTTGGTTTGAATGGGTAGTTTGAGTGGGCCCAGCTTACTAAGCAAATCAGTTTGTTCTGCCTAACTGCCCTTTCCTTATCATTAGGTATTATTCCACCAATCTTTGTGTCATCCACAAATTTTATCAGAAGTGAATTTATATTTACTTCCAGTTTATTGATGAAAATGTTGAAATACCATCAGGCCTAATATTGATAGCTGCTGAACCCTACTAGAAATACTTCAGTTTTAATTCAGAAGTGAAGAGATCTATGAGATTGGTCTTGCTGCTCTATGCAGCATTGGAGGCAAGCCAGATCTGTCAGTCAGTGGTTGGGGAGGTGTAGCTGAACTCCTGGATCCCTTGTTTTTTTCTCTACCTCTTCAGTTTCAGGCAGACTAGTTCCTCCTTACCTCAGAGCATACTGAAAGAAATTAACTAACTAACTTAAAAACTCCAGGCTTTCAGAGTCTGCTGTTGATAATAAAAGGTATTCCTTTTCTCCGTGTAATCACTGAGAATCTCTATGCCCCCCCCCCCATTTTCTGCCAGTTTCTTCTGACAGCAGAGCAGAAAGACAAACAGAAAAAGAAATTGGCCTAAAATCTCCAGACTTTCAGGGCTCTTTGTTATCAATAGAGGGGAATTCCTCTTCTCCTTGTAATTATTAGCAATCTCGTTGTCCTTCACTCTCATTTTCTGCCAGGCTGTAAATTCCATTGATGAGAAGAGAGAGAGACAGCACTTTGTCTCCTGCACCTCCCAGCTAATTGAGTACCTTACTGGAGAATTCTGCTTGTGCTTTGGAATCACTGACCCTTCTTAAGTGCTCAGATGAAAATAGGGTTTGCTATAGTCTTCCTGCCTGAGTCTGAGAACTCCCAGGAAGTAGCAAGAGCAGCAGAATCCCCCAACCCTGGTAAAGAGGCAGTCTCCAGTCTCCACTTGAAAACTTTTATCATGTCCTCTCTGTCTCCTCTTTTTCAGACTAAACATACCCAGTTCTTTTAATCTTCCCTCATAAGTCAAGTATTCCAGACATTAAATCATTCTTGTTGCTCTTCTCTGGGCTTTCTCTAATTTGTCCACATCTTTCCTGAAATGAGGTACCCAGAACTGGACACAATACTTCAATTGAGACCTAATCAGTGCAGAAAGGAGCCGAAGAATTACTTCTCATGTCTTGCTTACAATACTCCTGTTAATACATCCCAGAATGATGTTTGCTTTTTTTGCAAGTGTCACAGTGTTGACTCATATTTAGTTTGAATTATAGTGAGTGTATACTGTATTTCAAATGTACTTCGCATATCAGGCGACACGCCACCCCACCCCAAAGGAAGAAGTTAGCTGTCCAAACTATCAATTTTGGCTTTGGAAATTCTAACCACATCATCTCTATTATCTATATTATTATGGTACTCTGCTTTCTCCCCTGCAGAAAATTAGCAGAATATGTTACTGGTTATAGGATGCTTCATGAAGTCATTTCTATTAAAAGAAAGTTTGTTTCATTTTAATGCAAGGCATTTCCAATTTATTAAAGAAAATAATCCAGCACGGTTTTGAAAGCTGCTGTTCTAATTGTGTAGTGCTAAATCAGATGCTTGCATGGTAAAATTGTGGTATGTGACTGGGTGCTTAAATGTTCTAGCGAGTTTAGAAAGGGAAAAAAATGCTAATAATTCATCTCTATGAAACAAATCAATGAGGACAACTAGTGGTATGTGAATTCATATCTGGTATTTTGCTCAACTTCTAGCTTTCCAGACCTCTGATTTGGGGTTCCTGTGATGTTGATAAAATCTCTATAGCATCAGCATTTTTTTCCATTGTAGTTGGTATCTGTTATACAGTGTAGTTTTACTGTAAAATTAATGAAATTTAAAGTTCTTCATGCTACAGTAATTAGTTTAAAAGAAGCAAAGCTTCATTTTAAAGGTGTTTGATAAGAAATAATTGATTGTAAACTCTGAATTGTTTCAGAGGCATAAGGAGCGGGGTTTTTGAAGATGTACACTAGTACTAAGAATATTTGCAATGATAAAGGATATGATGATTCCATCTCAGACTTATGTATTGGAAATCAAATATAAATTTAAAAATTTAATTCCAGTGTTACTTATATCCATGTTAAATGAAGCTTGCCCCTTGATAACAGAGTACTGTTCTGTATCCAACCCTCCTGCGATACAACAGTAGGATATGCACACCAATTCTTAAGGAATGTTCCCTTAAGGTAAGGGAAGAACTTAAGGTAGAAAGGGACAAGGAGGACACTGAGGGGCAGGGAGGAAATGTGAGAGATATGATAATGGCCGTTTCCTAACTAAGGGCTCAGGAAAGAAGTTTCCTTCTGAGAAGTCATTGGAGAATGTCACAATTTTGGTAGTGCGTATAAGGTTAAACTAACTGGAAATATTCAAACATAAATCAGGATTATTTTTTTAAGCTGATTTAAGTTCCTTAATGTCCTATCAAGGAACCCAAATAGATATTACAGGGAGGGTGGGAGGCTTTTGTTGTTTTTGTTTTGGGATGGATTTTTTCTTCTGTTTTTACATGAGGGTTCAATCTTTTTATCCCATTCTTACTATTTTCTGTCTTTTATAAATGTCAAACAATGTTAATGGTACAAGGAGGATTGATTGACCATGTCAGATTACAAAGTTAATATTATTATACTATTATTAATACTATTATACCTTTATGTTCCTTAATATATTGGATGCTTAGTAAAAATCATGAGTATGCACAACTAGAGACAAAATCATCTCCTGAATCTAGATTAATAAGGTCAGGTGTTTATTACTATGAAGTACTGAGCCTTTTAATCCTTGAGTGTAGAAACACGCATACTGCATCAAATATTTTTATAATACAGAACAGCCCAGAGTGTAATGATAAATCAACTCTGATTGATTGTAAATTGCCATTTTCCTGATAGGAATCTAATGACATCACTCACTTTTTACACTTTTAGCTAATTGTTTGAAATACCTTGATGAAACTTTACATATATGTGCATTTCAGTGTATTAGCTTAGGTTTCACAAATAGGAAAAATTCTTTATTCCGTTATCTGTCATTTCTAAAAAGAGTGATTAAAAATCACCTTCTCAGTGTGCACCTAGAGTGTATAGGTAGGGTAGATATGTCACATCCTTTTTTCCTCTGGAGCAAGAGTTTGCGGGCGACTCTCTTGTATGAGGATGTTTGACTACAGTATATTTTTGTTGTATTTTCTTACATTGCTTTGAATGTTTTTGGAGAAAAGTGTATTAAGTATTTTAAAATTTAGTTTGCTTCTTTAATACAGCTGAACTAAGTCATGACAACTTAAGAAAGCATAGCAGTTAAATATAGAATATTTAAGGCTGCTTTAAAAGGTCATTGTATCATACAGCTGAATCCTTCTTGGTAATTGCTTTGTAACATCGTGCTTTTCATTATACAGAAATATTATATAAATATGTATCAGAATTAATAAAGTAATTTCACAAGCCAAAATAGAGGTGAATTTCAATGGAAACATATCCTTTGCTTTTTGGGGGAGGAAGCAGGTAGAAGAGGTGACAAATATTTCCCTATGTTAAGAGATTTGGCAAAGATTTGATGTGCTTCCAAAAAAGTTATAAAAAGATTGTGACAGGTCACAATCCATGGGATTAATTTTTTAAAAAAGAAAAAAAAATCAATTTATAAAGGCATCTTTTGAAAGTTTGTCCTACATTGAATGGTAATTCTTTCAGGCTAGAAAACACATTGAGTATAGAGCAAACATGTAATTTGCACAAGGAAAATAAGTACACCTTAGCAACAGTAATTTTTTATTGTGACAGAATTAGCTTTCAGAAATCTTTTTTGCTTTCAGTTAAATATGGTGGCAGGTGAGAGTGACCAGATAACAAATGTGAAAAATCAGGATGTGGTGGGGGGTACTAGGCGCCGACAGCAGATAAGCTTGTAAGTCTTGGGACTTTCCATATAAAATCAGGACATCTGGTCACGCTACAGCAGGCAGGGTCCATTCCACTATGTAAAAATGCAAATATTACACTGATGTTAATTTTTTTCCTATTTGGAGAGTGGAAGGTCTTGTTGGAGTGGGATGGGTATTTTGATTTTATAATCTTGTGTTCACTTGCCTCAGTGTTGTGCCAAATGTATTAGCCACCTTTTCTTTAAAAAAATGTGTTAAATTTATTTTTAAAGGGTGATTATATAGAACCAGGTTAACAAAGAAGAATGGGCCACAGAGAAGAAATTAAATGGTGTAAAATGCATGATTTAGGAAAAAATAGGTTTCATTAAATCTTCCAAAATAAACTTGAAACATGTAGTTTGATTTGTTTTGTACTGTGAACTATGAGATTTAAGAGCGTTATCTCCTTACTGTTTGTTCACAATCCTGCATTCTGGTGTGGGACATTTTAAAACGATGTGGTGTTAAATGCTGATTCTGTATTGCTGCGTCATGCATTTGGTTTAACTCATGCTTTAAATTATTTTTAGTTGCTAACTCTTGCATTTGAGAACTCTTATTATTTTGTGCAATCCTTGAAATTATATTTCTTTTCTTTTATATTTGTAGAAAAATTGGAGTATTTACCATTTTATCCCAATTTGGAAATAGAATTAGAGTAACATAGTGCTATTGTCTTGATATCTGACACATCCTGATACCTATTTTCATATCAACATTCACCTTGCACACAGGAATCCTGCATTTCACAGTGGGTGCAGATCATTAATACAGAGTTTTTCACTTTAGGTCTTTGACGGCCCCCAAAATTTTTATGAAAGAGCTATCTGTAGTGATAGCTACAAGGCATCCCATTTTTTCTTTACCTTAATGACTGGCTGATCACAGGACAAACACATCAGAAAGTGCAACTGTTGGACCTGTCCCTGTGCAGTGTCTTTTAAACTTTGAGACTTCTAGAAAAGTCCGCTTTGGTTCAAGTGCAAAGGTACTAATTACTTTACATGGATCATCTGATGAAAATGTTCTCAAAAAAGACAGTATGTACCAGCTATAAATTTTGTAATATCAGCGTATTATGCATTCCTGTGAAAACAATTCAGGAAACCGAACTAAATACAATTTTGTGAATATAATGTGTTTATTTCTAAAATATAGATACTTAAAACTGAAAATATTACTCAAGTTTTAATAGGAATTTTGTGCCTGCATGTTCAAACAAAATTTATCTGTTGTTGGAGTAAGATTCTTCAAAGAAAGTCTTATCATGAAATTTATGCCCAAACTATTTTGATGCTGGCAGTAACAGTGGTGGGAAATTTAAAATGCGCCAGCCGGAGCAAAGGATCAAGGCAGCAGCGGACACCGATGCGCACCTGGAAGCTTTCCTGTGTCTTGGGCTTTTTAAATCTCCCAGGCACATGTCGGCATACCATGTTACTCTCCCCTCTTCTCACCCCCTGACAGCAAGGGGTTGGGGTCACTGGTGGAATGCCTTCACTATGTCTGCAGACCACCAGTGTTCCACAGAACACCACTTGAAAAACAGTGATGTAGAGATCTTTCTGGAGGATTCCTGTGAAATCTTTGTATGCATTAACAAACTTTTCTTCAGGGCACCAGTTGCATAGGGGAATGGGAGACAGATGCAAACACTACTAGTCTTGACAAGTTCCAAAGCGTAGCTGTGTCAGTCCAGTTTAGAAAAATAAACAAGAAGTTTTGTGGCACTTTAAAAGACTAACAAATTTACTGATTGTATGAGCTTTCCTGGGAGAAAATCTCACTTTGTCAGACGCTTGAAGATGGAGAACTTAGATATATCTTCAAGCATCAGACGAAGTGGGATTTTCTCCCGTGAAGCCCATGTAATAATTTGTTAGCTTTTAAAAGTGCCACAAGACTCCTTATTTGTTTTACTGCTAGCCTTGTATATTTCTATCCCTTCACCCACTTGTAACGGATAACAAAACAAAGGACAGCTCTACTCTAAACAACAGAGCAGAATCAAATCAAAATGAGCACTTACAGAGCTCCTCTCTTCTGCCTCATGCATACCAAAGCTGGAGTGTCTGGACTGGCTTGAACTCTCCTGAGTCAAGAGGTTGTGGCTAACTGTGGATATCAAATAACATAATGATCTTGAGAGATGAAAGCACTAGGGACTGCTGGCAGCAAGGGAAGATTTGATTCTATTATAAAGCTACATTCAGGAAGGGGAAGATAAATTGTACAGATACCATATTGTGAAGATGTAAACAACCAACCACTTCATTCAAGTGAATATAATTGAATTTTGTTTCTTTTAATGGTGCCCTAATTTTATTTTTTTTGTCTAACCAAGCACTAGCTTATAAAGGAAGACTGTAGAATCTCAAAGGGAGCTGTCCATGAAAGGATCTCTTCCTGTAATATATGAAAGTTTTTGAGAATTGCTGGATTTTATAGTGTCTACTGAAGCTCAAAGAACTCCCATTGTTAGTGATGTAGTCTTGACCTGAGCTGAGAGAGGTAATGTGCCTCTCCTAAAATTTTAGAGATCAGCAAATTTGTCCTGTCTTTGTATGACTTCTAGGAAGCAATTAAACTTAATATAGCAGCACTTGAATATTTTAATAAAATAAATTTTATTTTTAAATTAGGACGGGCCAGTCTGCTGGTTCTTGTTTTTAGCTTCCATAGCAGTTACTTGCTTATATGCAAGATTTAGTTTTGCACTTTGTTATACACTTTAAATTATTTAATTAAAATAAAATGAAACTATCAAAGGCATCTGTTGGTTTAACAAAATTGCTAACACACTTTCCTCAGACTTGATTAATGTTTAGCAAGAAGTAAACTTGCATCAAAAGCTTAGAGTTTTGCAGCGATGGTGGTTTATATGCATTCATTTTTTTCAGTAGAGTAGTTTAAAAAATGTAAAAATAAATTCTTGTTGATCACTGTAGCACCAAATTACTCATTAAAAAGATGGCTTTGGGGCATAGTATTATTATTATTATTATGTAAATGTTCTTCTAGATTGAAAGGGGAATATTAATGTGAAATTTAAAAACAAAAACCCCAAGAACACAACAAAATATGCAAGGAAGCTACTCTTGTGATTACAGAAAGCTTTACAGTAGTTTATTTTTTCCACAATGTAAAAAATGAACAAAAAGAAGCTAATATGTTTCATGTAAAGAAATATAAAAAATTGTAAGGTAGTTGTCAGTACATTCATCAAATTATGCAATCTCACTTCTAGCAGAGGTAGATATAGTGGCTTATTAGTGATCAACTAGACAGATATTTTTTTTTATGAATATGTAGTAATATCTGATGTATCTTTTCTTCTTTGTTACACAGTACGGCTTAAATCCCATTGTTAAAGGACCATATATTTTTTTGCACAAGAAGAAAAAAATCTTTGCTTACCTGAAAGTTTCTTGTCTTCCAGTGGGAAAGTCCACAGATCTAGCCCCACTCTGGGCTAGTTGTGATTTCTCTTTTTTGGTAGCTAGGATCTTCTAGCAAAGAGGACTAGATGTTATTCAGTAAATTAGGTTGACAGGACTCAGTTAATTATAAAGTACATCTTGCTAAGTCACCTAGTTACCTGAGAGAAGTGATAGCAGTTATTTGAAATGCCAGTCTTCAGAGGTCAGATGACTCCCATCCTGACAGCTATTGACCAGTCTGATTCTGCCTCTTTAGCAGGAGTGAAGACTCACAATAAAGATTTGTGGACCTTCATGCTACAAGAAAGAACTCTTTCAGGTAACACAGGTGCCTATTCTCTTCCCTTCCCACAATGAAACAGTCAAATCTAATAATTTGGTCACTCATTTTTATCCCCTACCTCTTTGTAGGATTCCTTTGCCTCTGCTGCAGATACCTGTGCCACTCTCCAGGGTTCACAGAAGGCCCATGGCTTCCCAGCTCTTTCTCCTGGAGCTGAGCCCTAAGTCTCCATGTTCCCCCACCTTTATTGCAGAAAGTGCCACAGTTGTAGATGTTTTGCCCTCTTCCCTTCTAAAAAAAGTTAGTGGTGTGTTGGCTGCTCTGATTCCTGTGGCTCATTTCCCTCACATTTAAAAGATTCATTTGCTAAGTGAGGACAGAAGAGAACACTGGATGTAAGATCCATTGGAACTGCAAATGGTAGGTTAGGTTGAGTAGCCAGTCTGCTGCCAGAGTCCTAAGGTCTATGTTCAAAATCCAATACTGTCTTGGGCATGCTGTGACTATTGGCAGCTAAGTCTATTTTTTTTCATTCTGATCAGCTTTTTTTAATGTTTGCCACCATTCTCTACAACATTAGTTACTATAGTATAATATTAAAAACTGACTAGAAAAGGATATTGTTTATCCTATAGATGGTAAACTGGAGTTTTCTATTTCAGGATCATCCTTTAATGCTTGGTGCTGCAGCCTCACTAACAGAGACAGACTTAAAGACAGTTAGTAATTAGTCTTCACAACCAGGCATGTGACAAATTTGCTAATAGAAATGCTGTGGGAACTGCTTAGGTCAAACTTAGAAGAGGAGAGAAGTGGGTTCAGAGACTCGTTTTACATATTTTGGAATATTGCAGTTGGGTTAATGTTAAAAGGTTACTTCAACCCAGAAAAGCTTATACCTGAAGAAATTTGTTAGTCTTTAAGGTGCCACAGGGCCTCTGATGTATTTGCTATATGCAGACTAGCACACTATCCCTCTGGAACTTATCACCATGCAAAGCACTGAAATTAGCTGCATGAAATGGAAATCTACCAACTTCATGGAAAAAAACACGCAGAGATAGACAGATATCACCTTCCTCTCCAAGTACAAACAAATGGACTTCATACCAAATGGACTGAAAGTGAAAAATTACAATCGATATATTACAGACTATGGTGAGAGATTGTTACATACTCTGAAGAAAAAACCCCCCAAAACTATGGAACCACCTGATCAGCATCCTGTACAGCAAACAGGAGAAGATCAAGAAAGAGCTCTTAACACTGGAGACTCCCATGAAAAGCCAAACTTCCACACAGACTTCCACGTGGCTGATCTTTACAAAAACAAGACAAACAATTTACGACACGCACTTTGGTTCTCTATAGAGGAAAAAGGACATTAAACTATCTAAGCTCCTACATGCCACAAGGGACCACAACTGTGATACCTTTGATTCACCCAAGAATATGGTAAATCTATCCAGCTATACGCTTAACCCAGCAGAAGTCTGTCTTGTCTTGAGGACTCTCTTTCTGCCCCTCATCCCCACCCTGGATACAGTTCTGTGGTGACCTAGAAACCTACTTCTGCCACCTCTGACTCAAGGAATATTTCCACCACATCACTGAACACATTAATCCATAGATACCTCCCTTCCAATGCTACAAGAAGAATTCTGCATGGATTCCTCCCGACGGTCAAAACAGCAGACTAGACTTTTACATAGCGGGCTTCTGCCGACATGCACAAGCTGTGATTGTAGACGAGCAGCATCACTTGCCGAATAATCTCAGCTGTGCAGAATGTAGCGCTATCCACAGTCTCAAAAACAACTCTGACATTATAAACAAAGAGGCTGACAAAGAAGGTGCTATAGTCATCATGAATAGGTCGGATTATGAACAGGAGGCTTCCAGACAACTCTCCAACATCACATTCTAGAAGCCACTATACTCTGATCCCACTGAGGAATATCAAAAGAAACTACAACATCTGCTTAAGAAACTCACTGAAGAAGCACAGCAACAAATCTGCATGAACATACCCCATGAGCCTCAACCAGGGGCTATCCAAGATCCACAACCCAGGAATCCTGAATGCCCCATTATCTCGGGCATTGGCACTCTCACAGTAGGATTGTCAGGCTTTGTGGACTCTCTCTGCAGGCATACTCCACCAGCACTCCTAGCTATCTTTGTGATGCTACTGACTTCCTGAGAAAACTACAATCTGTCAGTTATCTCCCAGAAAACACCATCCTAGCCACTATGAATATAGCAGATCTTTGCACCAATGTTCCACACAAAGATGGACTACAAGCCATCAGGAACAATTTCCCTGATGATGACACGACACATCTGGTAGCTGAACTTCGTGACTTTGTCCTGACCCACAACTACTTCAGATTTGGAGATGATCTATACTTTCAAGTCAAAGACACTGCTATGGGTACCTGCATGGCCCCACAATTTGCCAACATTTTTATGGCTGATCTAGAACATTGCTTCCTCAAATCTCATCCCCAGGTACCTCTCCTTTACCTATGCTACACTGATGATATTTTCATCAGCTGGACCCATGGGAAAGAGTCCCTTGAAAAATTCCACTGGGATTTCAACAATTTCCACCCCACCATCAACCTCAACCTGGACCAGTCCACACAAGAAATCCACTTCCTGGAAACTACAATACAAATAAGGGATGGTCACATTAACACCAGGCTATACCAAAAACCAACTCACCGCAATACATACCTTCATGCCACCGGCTTCCACCCTGGACACATTACACAATGCATTGTCTATAGCCAAGCCCTAAGATACAACCGCATTTCCTTTGATCTCTCAGACAGAGACAAACACCTACAGGATCTCTATCAAACATTCTTAAAACTATAGTACCCATCTGGGGAAGTGAAGAAACAGATCACCAGAGCCAGATGGGTAGCCCTAAGTCTACTACTACAAGAAAGACCCAGCAAAGAAAACAGAGCACCACTGGCCATCACCTACAGCCCCCAACTAAAATCTCTCCAACATATTATTAAGGATCTACAACCTATCCTAGAAGATGATCCCTTACTCTCTTAAGCCTTGGGAGGCAGGCCAGTCCTTGCTTACAGACAGCCCCCCAATCTGAAGCAAATACTCACCAACAACCATACACCATATAATAAGAACACTAACCTAGGAACTTATCCCTGCAACAAAACTGATTGCCAGCCCGGCCCCCACATCGACTCCAGTAGCACCACCGCTGGTCCTTACCACATCAGCCACACCATCAGGAGTTCATTCACCTCTAAATCTATTAATGTGATCTGTGCCATCATGTGTCAGCAGTGCCCCTCTGCCACATATATTGGGCAAACCAGACTGACCCTACACAAAAGAATAAATGGACACAAATCAGATATCATATCCATAAACTAGCAGGAGAGCACTTCAGTTTCCCTGGACATTCTGTAGCAGATTTGAAAGTAGCCATACTTCAACAAAAGAACTTCAGAAACAGACTTCATCATGAAACTGCAGAGCTGGAACTTGTATGCACTTGACATAACCAGACTAAGTCCTTGTAATGGTTAAGTCATCACAAAAAGTAATTGACCCTGTTCACACATTCTCACCTTCTAATCAACTGTAGTGAATGGGCCTCATCTACCCTAACTGAATTGACTTTGTTAGTACTTGCCTTCTTTATTGTATTGTTTCTCACCCTTGCAAGTGTATAGATACCTCCTAACTGTAGTTTCCATTTCATGCATCTGACAAAGTGGGTTGCAGCCCACATAAGCTTATGCTTGAAGGAATTTGTTAGTGTTTAGTTTTTAAGATGCCACAGTACTTTCATGGTGGTGGTTTTTTTGTTTTTTCTATATACAGACTAACTTAGCTATCCATCTGGAACTTAAGTGCTGCTTGTTAATCACCCTCAGTGGAACACAAGAGTGGCCATTACTCAAAGAAGAGAGATTACTTATTTGTAACGGAAGGTTCTTTGAGATGTATGGTCCCTATCTGTGTTTCAATCCTACCCCCCCCCCCCTTCCCCTCTGCTGTGAATTTTTGGTTTGTGGTGTCAAGGAACTGAGTGTGCGATCTATCAACCCCACCTTTTATAACTTCAGATGAAACCATGAGGCAGAGCAAGTGTGCATGCACAGACGGACATGCACTACATCTTTCAGAATCTCTGTCTTTGGCTTCATGGCACATGTATATAACCTTTAGTGGAATACAGATACGGACCACACATCTTGAAGAACCTCCTGCTATAGGGTTAAGTGACTTCCTCTTTTCTGAGCCTTTCACCATTTTTGTAACTCTGTTGGGCTACCTCCAATTTGTCCACATTGTTCTCCAGCTGATGCCTCAGCTGGAGGTAGGAAAGTAGTTTTTTGGGCAACAGCGTGTATAACAATATAATGTGTGTTTATGTATAATGTACACTGTTTTGAATTTCTCAAGGTTTTGAAAATCACTAAAACAAAATTCTTGATAGTCTTTCTGTCAGTCATGAAATGCTATAATTGGACACAGCCTAAGGGAGAATAATCAAAAGATAACAAGAATAAACTGAGTTACAGGTAATTACTACTTTATTACAAAAACCATATATTTTGTATGCTATGACAATTGTGAAAGGAGTCATTAGTTCGTAAGGTTTAATTTGTTTTATGTAATTTTTTTCTTTGCAATTTAATTAATTGGTGCCTATCATGACTCTCATAGTGGGGGCAATCTGACTGAGTGGTTGGCATGGAAATTGGGAGCTAGGAGGCAGGACAGGTCTGGATACCTGGCGATCATAGTCTGAAACAGACCAGAGGGCAGACTGAGAGTCAGGGTCAGTATAGCAGGAGGTCAGGATCAGACTGCAAGAGAAGGCTGTACAGGGGAGGCAGCCCTAAGCAGGGAAAAACCAAGTTGCACTGATGATTTTCTGTCCCTCTGATTGGTTTAAATAGACTCAGGGAATCAATAAGGACCCACAGAGTATCGCTAATCATATCTCAGGACTGGTGTTCTCTGTCAAAGTTGAGTTTTACGTTCTGGCAGCTTCTTAACAAGTGGTGGGTTAGAACAAAGTGTCTTCTAAGAGTCCTGTGGCCCAACATTAAAGACCTGTGGGCCCTGACATAATTTTCCTTTTGTTGTTATGTTCTTCACATGACTGCATGGTATTAACTTCAGCAGTAAATAAATTAATAAAAAAGTATATTAAAAATAACTAGAGGAAGTGAGTTAATTTAAAAAAAAATTAAGACTATATAGAAATAGAAACTTTTGAGAACTTTGCATCTGAATTTCCTTTTAGGCTATTCCATTCATGTAAAATCCTTTCCAGCTTAAAAGAGCTGAAATTTAGGTGAGTTTAAGAACCTCATTTTCTGACTTGTGTGTGACAAGCTTTTTGTAGGAAACCAGTTACTGGTGCTATATCATTTTGACTATTTTAGTAACAGTGATACAAAATTTCATAGGATCCCTGTGTACCAAGAAAGTGGTGTTACCAGCACTGAGGGACTTCGGGTTATTTTATATTGAACATAGATGGACAGTTGAACTTGTATTGTATTTTACTATTAAAAATGTGGTATCTGTCAGAATCATGACTCAGTAAAAATAACATCTCTGTTGAATATTGATTTTTCTCCTCGGTGACTTCCACATCCATTTTGTTCTGCTTACATATCAAAAGCACATATTTCTAACTGTAGTATGAGCTCATTTTGAAAAAATAAACCTGTTTCTGCTTCATATATCACTACCAAAAAATAAAGACTTAGGAATTGTAATGCAGCTGCCATTTTTTTTTCTGGTACATAAAACTGAAGAGAATCCTGATTTAATTTTAGTGGATGTGTCAGTTTTGCATGAATAATAGTAATTAAAACTTGTTTTTATCTCTAAAGTATGAAGAGAAATTATTAGGCAATAGTCCCATCTAGTTTAAGCATGTCCTATTTCAGAATGGCGGCTTGTACAGCAACATGTATGGTTATAATGCATGATTGCAGAAAAGAATGAACTGCATTCTAGGTTATATAAATAAGGAAGTAAGTTACGATCAATAGAAATCAAATTTTAATAGAAGACTTTAAAGTTACAATTGAAATACATGTGTATACTATTACAATACTTCAGCAAAAAAAACTTCAAAAACAAATTAGAACGTGAAACTGCAGAATCGGAATTTATATGCAAACTAATGAACTAAAAACTGGGTTAGAATAAAACTGAATGGCTGGGTCATTACAAAGGTGATCACCCTTCTCAACTCTCAGTTACAGCTCTGGCTTTTCCTCTTACACGCTGTTATTGTTCCATAGTGTTTGAATCAAAACAACTTTCTTGGGCTATGTACACACGATCAGATTAAAGCGCAACAAGGCAATCGCGCTACAAAACTCACGTGACCTTTATTGCGGGACAACGCGTACACACGTTGCTCCCTGCAACGCAACAAAATTACACGCATTATCGCGGTTGAGCGCAATGACTTCTGGGCACCTATCCCATCGTTCCATTTTCCCCTAAGTTGGCGCTATGAATCATGGGATGAAGGAAAGGAACGCAAAGCGCCATGGGTAAAGTGTCAGTTTCCCATGGTGCTTTGTGTTCCCCTAGCGTCTTCCTCGTTGCCAATAGCAACTCGCGCCTATTTTCAACATTGCAGTGACGCAACGCACCACTTGCAATCAATCGCAACAGCGACAGCATGGATCCTGCTATGATCTCCATTGTCGCCTTCAACATTCTGAATACATCTCGGCTTGTTGCTCAGTACGCAATGAGCTCCGAGTCAGATGAGGACACCGAGGAGCAGGGGCTGATCGATGCCCTGCAGAGCAACAGCACCGCGTTGCTCAGCTCCTTCACCGATCATCTGCACACGGTGCAACGCCGTTTCTGGTCGCGAGAGACGAGCACCGAGTGGTGGGATCGCATTGTTATGCAGCTGTGGGATGACGAGCAGTGGGTACAGAACTTTCGAATGCGGAAAGCAACCTTTCTGGAACTGTGCTCAGAGTTGGCCCCTGCCCTGCGACGGAAAGACACCAACATGAGGTCAGCCCTAACTGTGGAGAAGCGTGTTGCGATTGCTGTATGGAAGATGGCGACTCCCGACTGCTATCGGTCCGTTGCAAACCAGTTTGGAGTCGGGAGGACCACCGTCGGATTAGCCCTCTCACAAGTGTGCCAAGCCATCAATCGCATCCTGCTACGGAGGACAGTGACATTGGGCAATGTTCGAGAGATTGTGGACGGCTTTGCTGCCATGGGATTCCCTAACTGCGGGGGAGCCATAGACGGCACACACATCCCTATTTTGGCTCCAGACCATCTCGCGACGGAGTACATAAACAGGAAGGGCTACTTCTCCATGGTGCTGCAAGCACTCGTGGATCACAAGGGTCGTTTCACGGACATCAATGCTGGGTGGTCGGGAAAGGTGCATGATGCCCGCATTTTCAGGAACACTGGTCTGTACCGGAAGCTGCAAGGGGGCACCTTTTTCCCTGATCAAAAAATAACAGTGGGGGAGGTGGAGATGCCCATAGTCATCCTCGGAGACCCAGCATACCCACTGATGCCATGGCTCATGAAACCCTACACCGGGAACCTTGATCGCAGCAAGGAGCGGTTCAATTACCGATTGAGCCGCTGCAGAATGACTGTGGAGTGTGCCTTCGGCCGTTTAAAAGGGCGCTGGCGCTGTTTGTATGGGAGGCTGGACTTGGCGGAGGACCAGATCCCTGCCGTGATTGCGTCATGTTGTGTCCTCCATAACATTTGTGAAAGTAGGGGAGAAAAGTTTTCCCCTACGTGGGCTACGGAGGCACAGCGCCTCGAGGAAGCATTCGAGCAGCCAGCCACTAGGAGTATTAGGGTGGCACAAGGAGAAGCTGCTCGCATAAGGGAGGCACTCAGGGAGCATTTCAATGATGCCCTTCCCTAGTTAAGTTCCATGACGCATGAGGTGCACCTTAGGATCATTTCAATAATGTGTATAAATAAATGCATTCTTCAAAGTATTTGTTACTGTTTTTATTGAAACCTGAAAGATGGGGGTGGGGTTACAGGTTGGTGTAGCTCCGGGTCTCGTAAAAGTAGCTTGGGGGGGGGGGGGGGGGGGCTGGATGTTGTCCTGTACCGGGGTGGAGGGTGGCCTTCAAAGAAATGCTTTGAGGGACTGCGGTGTGTGGGAGGCATACACGGCTGAACTGTCTGGAGTGGAGCCCGGACATTTATCGCCTGGGACTGCAAAGCTATCATGTTCTTTAGCAGTTCTGTTTGCTCCTTCATGTCGCTTATTAGTTCGTCCCTGTGTGTCTGCCTCCTCTGCTGGGATTCCTCTCTCCAGGCTCTATTCTCCCTTGCGGATTCTTGTGTTGCTTTCAGCAGGTCGTTAAACATATCCTCCCTGTTTCTTCGAGAACGCCGCCTAATGTTTCTCATTCGGTCAGCTGGGGTAGACACCGGCCTTGTGAAGCTCAATTCTAATACAAAAATAACAATATAGACATTGTTAACACATAGCATAGATAGCCAATGTAACCTTCCAGTAGCACATTCCACTGGAAGGTACAGGGCGGTCAACACACTACGCTGCGCTGAAGCAGACAAGGTACATTCTAATAGACGGCTTACCGGGGGCTAAGAATCGGAAGAGGGCACACAGATGGAACCCAATATCCCTCTCCTCAGAGTGCCCCTTCCATCTAGAATACATCTCCTACATGCCGCCGGTAGCAGGCCGGGACCGTATGCTGCTGCACTGTGTGCTGCCATGGTTCCCAGGGCTGTGCTTTGCAGCTGGAGAGGCAGAGTGTCCGTCTTTGGGAGCGCAGACACAAACGCTCTCCCATCTAACCTGAGTATTAGGCTCTGGAGGTACATCGAGGAAACCTTTTCTGACCTAAATGCAGATGATTATTTTACAATCACTGCTTGTATTGATGCCCTGCTAATGAATGCAGAGTAAATAGCGTGCACAGCGGGGACCCGCAAGCACCCCCACCCCAGACAATGATATTTTAGCAGGAGCAGAGCTGAATGAAGGAGAAACTTACCTGAACCCCCCTCTGCCGCCTCAGAGAACAAGCTGCAGTTCAAGCCTTGGGTGGACGTCTCAGCGGGGCTGCTGAAGAGCTCCTGGCTACACGCGGTTGCGCTTTCCTCCGTGTCATCCTCCATCTCCTCCTCCTCCTCCTCCTCAACAACGTCCTCATCCTGCTCGGCTCTGGCAATCACCGGACGAGGAGGGGCTGAAGTGTCCACGGGACTTTTGGCAGTGGTTGTGGGGTCCCCGCTGAGGATGGCTTCTATCTCCTTATAGTACCTGCATGTTGCAGGCGCTGATCCAGAACGGCGGTTTCCCTCCTTCGCTCGGTGATAGGTAATTCTGAGCTCCTTCACCTTTGATCTGCACTGCACTGTGTCTCTATCATGCCCTCTCTCTGACATGGCCCGAGAAATTATGCCAAATGTGTCATAATTCCTCCTGCTGCCACGTAGCTGCGCCTGCACGGCGGACTCTCCCCAGATGCTGATCAGGTCCAGTACCTCTGCCGTGCTCCAAAGGGGTGCGCGTCTTCCACGGCGGGCCGCCATTGCTACTGATGATCGGAGCACAAACACACTCCACGAGGAAGAGAGCAGGAAGTGAAACAGACTTGAAATTTGAAAATCCCGGGAATAAGTTCGGGGCAGGGCGGGGACAGTTTCGTCACGGCCACAGAGCGGGTGGGGGGAAGACCAGAGAGGACGACTTGGGAATGCTGGGACAGTTCCGGACTCCAGTCAATGCGCGGTAAGCGTACACACGAGCTCAAACGCGCAATATATGATCCGCAACAGCTGTTACCACTCTCGTCGGAGTGGTTGTTGGATTGCGCGACAACAAGGCACTTAACGCGCAAGAGCCCTGTTGCACGTGTGTACGCCGTTGTTGCTATCGCGCGGTAATGAGCTTTAATGCGCGATAATCTGATCGTGTGTACAAGGCCTTGGTTTGCTGAAAAAAATCTGAACTGACCTTGTGACTTACCCTTCTCTGCATTTATATATATTCCCTTCCATACAGTAGTTTTCCATTTCATGAGTCTGTGAAGTGGGATTTTACTCACAAAAGCTCATGCTATAACTAACTTTGTTAGTCTTTAAAAATGCCAAATAACTTTTTAGTTTTTGGGTATTCTTTAATCACCTAACACAGATGTTGAATATGCAGCCCCAGGGCCATTTGTGGCCCATGCTCTGCTCTGCTGTGACCCGCACTTGGGGAGCGGGCCCAGGTGGGGTTTGGGGAGGGGCAAAGAACTGTGCTGCTGTGCAGCGGGGGGCTGCTGGGGAGCCACACTGCTGGGAAGGGGCTGCCAAGGGGCTGCACTGCACTGCTGCGGGAGGACTCCGGGGAGCCTTGGGGAAGTAGGAGGCAGGGGGAGTGGGAGCTAGAATGGGAGGTGGGAGTCTTGAGGGAGTGGAGGGAGGGGTGATTGGCCCACCAGTCTGAGTTGCTGGCAGAAATGGCCCCCAAGGCTGACTTTGACACCTCTGACCTAATGTGTTCAGGGAATTTAAGGACCATTGAGGGCAGTCTCTTTTTTTTTTTAAGCTTTTCTTCATGATACAGACTGCCCCTCAGGAATATGTTGTAGATGCCAGGTGGCATTAAAATTGCTTGACATGTTTTTGGTGCAAGTTCCTTTTCCTCCTGCAAACTGTCTTTCTCATCTCTCCTGGCTCTTGCAGTTCTTCTCCTGGCTCAGTTAGAGCAAAAGCAGCTGGCACCTTTTTCTCTGCTGTATTGGAGGACAGGTGCTTCCGATAGAAACCAGAAGAGAACAACATAAGGTCAGGGAGAAGAGGCAAGAAGTGCCCCTCCAATTTTACACAGTTTCTGCTTTCAACTACCTTAAGTTGTGAAAACTTCCTGTCTAGAAAGCTTGCCCCTTGCACTGCATTTTCATTCAGAGCAATTACTGTAAGTTGTCTGGTGGGCAAGGACTGTTTGTGTTATGAGTTTGTGCAGTGCTGGCTGCATGTGACTTCCAGTATATGTCTCCCTTATGGAAGATCCCTCTGATGACACGAATTCCCATTCCACATGTTACAGATACCTGCTTAAGGAGCAACTTTAGCTTGATTTGGTGGTCTGTAACAGACACCCATCTGTACCCTCTCCTGGTCTTTTTTAGTTTACATGTTGATCCATATGCATTCACTAGCCTGTGGCTTTTATTGATCATCTCTAACATAGAGTACCTTTTTTACCTGCCCCCTTTAAAAAGTTCCAAAGGGGTAGCTATGTTAGTCTAGTTCAGTAAAACAAACAATGAGTCCTGTGGCACTTTAAAGACTAACAAATTTATTTGTTGCATGAGCTTTTGTGGGTAAAATCCTGCTTCATCAGATGCATGACATGGAAACTACAGTATGTAAGGGAATATATAAATGCAGGGAAAGGTAAGTCACAAGGTCACTTCAGACTTTTTTCAGCAAATCAAGCAAGTTGTTTTGATTCAAACAGTGTGGAACAACAGATAAAGAAGGTGGGAAGGTTAAAAGAAGGGAAAATCACCCTTTGTAATGAGATAGCCAGCCAAAATCTCTATCCAGACTTAATTTTATGGTGTCAAATTTGCATATAAATTCACCAGGGCACTTTTAAAAATATATTTATCAACTGTATAGTTTTATCTTTAACAGTCAAAAGCAAAATGTTACATGTTCATGATAGACAAGTACTCGGAACAGGCAGTACTGTTTTTGTCACTGGAGCACTTTTTTGAGTTAGCTGATGAGAATAGGCTGATGAATGGGCATAAATCCTGCTGCAATAAACAAACAAATTATAGAACTTTTGAAGCTACAACTTTACACATTATAACTAGCTTAGAACCAACCATAGATAAAGCTAATAAAAATGGTAAATGAGCCAATCATTTGAGCTTCCAGAGAAAGAAACTCTAAGATAATTCTGTGTAAATAATGTGTAAAAACTGTGTTGTATTTCAGTTAAGAATGGTCTACATGTAAATAAACAGAAAGCAAGAAAATGAAAACTTAAGGCAACTTGGAATAAATATGCTCTACTCCTCCACCCTAGGGACATCCCTTATCACCAGCACAGCCACCCCACAAACCAGAAAACACACCAGTACAGAGGTAGGGATGCCACTATTCCAGAATCCCCTTCCCCAGATGTAACCATATCCATACTCTAGAAAAAAATTTCTTCCCATTCCCTCCAAATCCCTCTTGCAGAGTTCTGTGAAACTGCACACATTAAGGATTAAGAAATTGAATGCTGGAGGAATAGGAAAAGTTACTGTATTAAAGATGGTGTTTTTCACGAAACTGTTCAGCAGCTCAAAGGCTCCACTGCTGAATTGGCTGTTAAACAGAGGTTTGAAATTTTTATAAGAAAAATGGTGGGAGGGTTGGGTTTTTTGTTTTTGTTTTGGGGGGTTGGGAGGGTAATGGTTAGAAAAGGCCTTTTAAAAAAACCCCCAAGTTCTTTTGTGGTTTCAGGTTTTGATAATATTAGACTGAAAATGTAGCTAGTTGTTTTTCATTTTGTTATGGTATTTAAGACTTCATATTCAGTGTAATCTCATAGACTTTAAGGCCAGAAGGGACAACCATGATCATCCAGTCTGACCTTCTGCACATTGCAGATCATAGAAACTCACCCACCTGTTCCTTCAGTAGGCACATAACTGCTTGCTGTGAGTTACTGTAGTCCTTAAATGTTCAAGTTAGAGGGTACATCTACACTGTGATAAAAGAACAGTGGCATGGCCATGGCTGGCCCAGGTCAGTTGAGTCTGGGTTCTGGAGCTTGGGCTGTTTGTAAAATTGCATTGTTGGCATTTGGTCTCAGGCTGGAGCCCGGGCTCTGAGGGCCCTTATGGTGGGAGGATCTTAAAGGCAAAAATACCCCAAGGTCTTTGCCAGTTTGACTGGGGGAAAAATTCTTTCCTAACCTCAAATTTGGTTATCACACCAGCCAGACACCAAGGAAAGAAGTCTTTATAGTAACTCAGAGCCCTCCAATCTCTGTCAATGGGAGATATTTGCTGATAGCAGTTGCGGGTAGGCCATATGCCATTGTAAGCAACCTCATCACATCAGCCCCTCCATAAATTTATCATGCTCAATCTTAAAACAGATTAGGTTTTTTGCCCCCACTAGTCAAGGCAGTTTCAGAACTTCACTTCTCTTTTTGCTTAGAAACAGTCATTTAATTTCCAGCATAAATTTATTAATGGCTAGTTTATATCCTTTTGCTCTTGTACCAGTATGAGCCCTAAACTTAAGTAATTTCTCTCCTTCCCTGGTGTTTATCCTCCTGATCCATTTATAAAGAGCAATCATCTCTCTTATCATCCTTGATTTTTTATTAGGCTAAACAAGCCAAGCTCCTTAAATCTCCTCTCATAAGATAGATTCTCCATTCCTCTGGCCACTTCTGTAGTAGCCCTTCTCTGCACCATTTCTTGTTTGAATTTATATTTCTTAAAAATGTGAGACAAGAATTTCACGCAAAAATCCAAATGAGATCTCAGTAATGCCTTGTATAATGGTAATAACACGCTCCCATCTCTACTAGAAATAGCTTGCCTTATGAATCCTAAGATTGCATTAGGTTTTGGCATGGCTGCATCACATTGTCAGCTCATTGTTGTCTTGTGATTGACCAGTATACCTAGGTCTTTCTCCTCCTCTGTCACTTCCATCTGTCCCCAGCTTATACATATTTTTGTTAGTCCCTAAGTGCATGACTTTACACTTTGCACTATTTATTGCATCCCATTTCTGTTACTCAAGTTTTGAAGATCATTCACATCATCTTATGTGATAGTCTGGTCCTACTCCAAATTTGCAATTCCTTTAAACTTTGTCAAATTCCAAAGGGGTAGCCGTGTTAGTCTATTGTAGAAAGACAACAGAGTCCTGTGGCACTTTTAAAGACTAACAGGTTTATTTATCGCATGAGCTTTCGTGGGAGAAAATCCCACTTCGTC
>ML685785.1:6070569-6113596 GCA_007922175.1 Pelusios castaneus | reverse complement strand
AAAGCTCATGCGATAAATAAATCTGTTAGTCTTTAAAAGTGCCACAGGACTCTGTTGTCTTTCTAAACTTTGTGTCATCCACAAATTCTTCTTCAAGTGATGTCCCCATTGGTGTTCCACTCTTGGTGTGGCAGTGCCCCTGCATCTAGAGTAGGAGATCTTCAGTAGCAGTTTCTGGTGGACTGCATATGTGCACCTCCCCCATTTCGTGCATAGAACGGGTAGTAGAAATAGTTCTGTGTGGTCCATCCATCCTCAGTTCCTTCTCTACCACTTAACGTCTGGAGTGGAACTTTAGCAGAGCCCGTTTTATCATCAGTAGCTTCCTTCCTTACCTTTAGCTTAGACACATATCTTCTCCTCTTCTTTGTTTCTCTTCATTCCTCTTTCCTTTCTTGCTTAAAAAAAAATTATCTCTACAGCTATACTCCTATTAAATAGTTATTAGTTTAGACCAGACCCCAGGCTTAAGAGGTGCACACTTTTCATTAACGGACAACCATGCACACTGCATAACACTGCCTGGGAGAGGGACATATTCCTCACAAGTGCCCCCACTGCCTCAGCCTCAAGCCAACGGCGATAAAGGACACGGACCTTAAACTAAAGTTAATCTTAATGGAAAAGTCCCTTTGCCTGGCATTGGACCTGGACTCTCAATCCTCTCATGAGAGACTTGCACGAGGGGCAAAATCTTCTACTGACAATCTTGCCTTATACCAGGTCAGGAGTAAGACATCTTCAGATCAGACTGAGGATATGAAGAGAGCTGCTTCCTCTTCAGCCTCTGAGGCTCAACCCACCAGAATGCCGTCCCCGGGTATGGCCTTGGTGTCAATGGTTTCTGATAGGGGTCCCTTCAGTCTCTGCTGCAAGTTCTGAGGGACATGCTAGTGCTGAGGCACAAATGCTGACATCACCCTCTGCTTATGCTGCTCAAGTGCAGCCTCTTGTGACAGCTGCAGGTCTGACTACTTTTCTGACCCTGAAAAAAGCATTAGTTCCAACATCAGCAACGTCAAAAACTTCAGCACAGTCCTTGACATTGAGGAGACCCTCCGCACTGAAAGCCTCAGTGTAGTCAAAATCTTTGGCACTGAGAGCAACTATGCCTCCAAAAGCCCCAGTACTGGTGAAGCCCCAATGCCAATTAAAACCCCAGCACCAACAAAAACCTCGGTTCCAATACAAGCAATGGCGCCAACATCAGCTGCATTACCATCCATAAACAGACCTTTGGCACCATCTGCTGACCAAACCATGGTACATCCTCTTACACCATGGATGTCTTAGACACAGGAATTCAGATACTCTTCAGATCTGAGTTCCAAAGGGGGAGCTGTGTTAGTCTAGTTCAGCAAAACAAACAAGGAGTCTAATGGCACTTTTAAAGACTAACACATTTATTTATCTCATGAGCTTTTGTAGGAGAAACTCCCACTTCATCAGACGCTTGAAGATATACTTCTCCATCTTCAAGCATCTGAAGGAACCAGGGGCTGTGCGCCGGCGGGTGCCGGCCTGGCCAGCTGGGAACCCGAGGCCTTGCCCCCTTTCGGCCCTGCCCCTGGCTCCTGCTGAGGGTGCGGTGGGCGGGGCTGGCACGGGGGCTGGCTAAGGTTGCCAACCTCTGCTCTATTAGTTCAAACAGCCAGTATTTTGGGGAAAGTTCTATAGGCTAAATTATTCAAGAAGATCTCAATGGTTCTCTTGCAGTTCTGGAATTTAGTAATATCTTAATTTTTTTTTAGAGAACGTCTACACATGGTGTTACTCTGGAATAGCTGTTGTGCTTTAAATTCATGCTGTACCTTATCCTGGAATAACTTTCATGTATAGAAAACCCCATAATTTTGTAGAGTTACTTTTTAGATTAAATATCAGATGTTGTGATAAGGTGGGAGTGGGCAAACTTTTTGGTGTGATGGTCAAATCCATGCTATGGTGGGCCACACACAGTGGGAGAGGGGTGAGGGGAAAGAGCAAGATTGGGAGGGGGGAGCAGCCACCGCTGGGCTCACATAGTGGGAGAGGGAAGGGGCAGGGCTGGGAGGGGGGATGTCTACCATGTTCTGGCAAGGGCATTGCCACTGCTGGGCCCATGTGACAGGGAAGAGGCAGCGCTAGGGGGGAAGTGGCTGCTGTGCTCCTGCCAGGAGGGCGCTGTTGGGCCCATGTCGTGGGAAAGGGATGGAGGTAGCAGCTGCTGAAAGGCTCCCATGGGCAGGGTTGTAGTTTGCCCCCCTCTTTGATAGGGGAATTCAATGGGGTTTTTTATTTTTATTTAAAGGTCATGCCTTTTGACACACTGTAATTTTTATGGATAGATGTGTGATTGAGTGAGCAGATTCTGTAGGTGAGTCAGAATGCGAATAAGTGGATGAGTAAATGAGCAGTTGTAAAAAATTCAAATGGAACAGCAGAGACTCTTCTGGAGGCTATAAAATAGCAAGGAACCAGAAACTATACTGCAAGAAAACACTACATCGGACCAGTGATTTCTGGACCAGTGGGCTTGTAGTGGGGCTGGCTCCTTATGTTCTGACTACAGGTCAACATAAAATGATTGAATGGAAAATATATGATGACAGTATACTCCTTGAAATTTTAAGCTCACATTAGTGGATAATAACATAAGGAAAATGGTTCTGATGTAAGGGAGAATTAATCCATAATCACAGTGATTTCTTAAGTGATCACGCTGCTTGTATATGCATCTGTTTCACCCCCCAGCTCTTTGACAGTCTTGTCTATTTCAACTGTAAACTTTTCAGGGTGGGGCTACCTTATTTTCTGTCTGCAAAGTGCTAGCACAATGGGACACTGATCTCTGTTTGGTACCTTATGTGAGACCATAATACAAATAAATAATTCTTTGTTAAACAAAATAAGTGGTCATGAGGTGTCTTCAAATCATGGAACAATTAAATATAGGAGTCTGGTTCTATAAATGTAGTTTGCTTATTAGAGATTTTTCCATGATTACCTAAATTTTTTTAAAACATACTGTCACCATAGACTTCTCTTGGTCTTTTATTAAAGTTTACCATTACCATGTGAAACATAGTAATAGTGTTTAGGAGGAACATTCAGGACATTAATTGAAGTTCCAAGGTAAAGTTTTCATTGGTCCCAAAAGCTTTACTTGTTTTTGGTATCAAGAGTGCTTTATTAAAAATTTTGACTGTGAGATAGCTCTTGGTCGTAAAAGAAGTATATCTAAGCTCTGTCTAAATATTTTTTAGAAATCCATCTTTCTACATTTTACCAACATTGCTAATTAGCAAGCTAATTATGTCTACAAGGAAGATGGGTTTTTTATAATCATTCCTCTCCCTATCTGTGTTTTTACCATCACAACAGTTTCCTTAGTGATAAGTTGTGGCAACACTCAATGAATCAAATATGAGATTCAGGGTGAGTTTAAAAGGAAAGAATTTCTGTTCATTCCCACATCTTGTTAATGGCAGTGCTCTGAAATGAACTGTAGATCATGAATTTAATGGGGGTTTAGCAAAATGTTTTTAAAACTTGCCTTTACCATTATGATTTTTTAAGATTATTTTTTTTTGTGATGGAGTAACCTGGCCCTTTGTGGACTGTGGCTCAAGCCCCAAAATCCTACCACACCCAAGGAAAGGAGCAGCAAAGATAGGTACTCCAGGCCTACCGAGAAAGGCTGCACAGAAGCAGCCAATCAGAGCCCAGTAGGCTCAGATAAAATAAATTGCAAAGCCTGAGCATGTCTGTTCCTGGCTTTGGACAGAAGGGCAAGGAAAGTTGCTTTGATCTGGCCAAAAGTAGAGTTACTATATCCAGGTTTTCTCAGACATTTCCTCTTTTTTGATCCTTTCTGGGCAGATTTTTCAAATAAGAGGAAATGTCTGGGATTTTTGTGGAGTAAATCTTGTAACTTAGAAAGAGCTGGCTCCGCGTTCTAATTGGTCCCTCTGCTGTAGCCAAAGGTGCCTGGTACCCCCACACAGGCTGCGTCTCCCAGCCCTGGGGATAGGGAGAAGCAGGAAGATGATGGACAGAGGGCACTGAGTCCCTGGACTGCAGGAATTATTTTGGAGACGTTCTATGATCTGTATTATCCTGGAAGTCATACTAGATCAGTGGCTCTCAATCTTTCCAGACTATTTGTACCTCTTTCAGGAGTCTGATTTGTCTTGAGAACCCCAAGTTTCTCTTCACTTAAAAACTACCTGCTTATAAAATCAAACATAAAAATACAAAAGTGTCATAGTCTCCTTTTTATCATATAATTATAAAATAAATTGGAATATAAATATTGTACTTACATTTCAATGTATAGTACATAAAGCAGTATAAACAAGTCATTGTCTATATGAAATTTTAGTTTGCACTGATGTTGCTAGTGTTTTTTCCGTAGCTGGTTGTAAAACTAAGCAAATATCTCAATGAGTTGATGTACTCCCAGGTTACACGTACCCATAGTTGAGAACCACTGTACTAGACAATCACAACGATCCCTTCTGGCTTTGTGATCTGCGTGCCACAGGCAAATAATAGGAGGGATTGAGGTGTATCGGTGCACAAGACCTACAATGGCAGGGGAATTATTAAGTAAGCTATAGCCAAATAATTCTAGCAATTGACATGTACCCACTTGCTTTGGAGGAAGGCAAAAAACAAGCAAACCCCAACATCGTTGAGGTATAGAACTATGCAAATTTGACAAGATGGAAGCTCCACACTCTAGATGACTGTCATCAGCTGATACTTGCAAATATCTAATATCTTTTTAATGACCAGTGGAAGATTGTATTAAAAAAGTAGTTCTTCGTCAAGTGCCGTCCCTGCTGCTCCACTACAGGTGTTCATTGTGTCCCCATGCTGAGATCAGAGATTTTCACTTCTGTGTCCGCTTGGGTTGCGCATGCGTGATTGTCTTACAGAACGTTGGCGCCTTGAGTCCTGTGCACGCACGCAGCCAGAGCCCCCGTTAGTTTCTTCTCAACTGCCTAGGGCTTGAGACAGAGTTCTCAGTGCTCTCTACATTCCTGTTCAAAATTAGATAAGCTTACTAATAGACTTAGTTTTCAGTAGTTGTTTAATCAGTTTTAGTGTTAATAGTTTTAAAAAAAATTCGTTGTTACTGTTACCTCAACCAACAAGATGCCTGGATCACCGGGCTTCAAAAGGTGCTCTCTATGTAGGGATGCCAAACCCATATCTGATGAGCACTCAGTGCATTCACTGCCTAGGTGAGGAGCATATATCACAAAAATGCCCTCATTGTAGGAATTTAAAGGTGCGAGCCAGGAGGGATAGGGATCTGAGGTCTGTACAAGCAACGACCTCCTCATCAGTGCCTTCCAAAAAATACTCAGCACCGCCGGACAAGGCATGAAACAGACATCGGCACCATCATCTGGAATGGCACCAACTGTCTCAACAGAACCAGGCCATTCAGAAAATCACCTAAACTGTTCATTTCCATAGCCAAACATTCCAGAGGAACATCATTACTCACTCAAAGACTACCTAAATGGATAGGAGGCTGTATACTAACAGCTTACACTTTGAACCACTCATTACCTCCAGAGCAAGTTAAAGCTCACTCCACAACAATGGCAATGACCATAGCCTATCTCAGAAGTGTCCCCCCACTCAGAGACATGATGTGCAGCAGCCACTTGGCGCTCTCTGCACGCTTTCACTAAATACTATGCTGTTGACCAAATACATAAATCAGACACTGCTCTAGGGATTTCAGTCCTCTGATCTGTTGAGCACACAAGATCCAGACTAACTCCCCTTCCAACACAAAGGAACTGCTTCATAGGTACCTAGAGTGGAGCATCCAGGGACATCACTCGACGTAGATAATCAACAGGGAAAAGTAGGACAATCAGCCTGGTATTTTAAGTGTCTGTACACAAATGCGAGGAGCCTGGGAAACAAGCAGGAAGAATTGGTAGTACTGGCACAGACAAGGAACTATGGTGTAATTGGAATAACAGAGATGTGGTGGGATAGCTTGCATGACTGGAGCACTGCCATGGACGGGTATAAATTGTTCAGGAAGAACAGGCAGGGAAGAAGAGGTGGAGGAGTAGTGCTATATATAAAAGAGCTGTATGACTGCTCGGAGCTCTACTGTGATAGTGGAAACAAGCCGGTTGAAAGTCTGTGGGTTGAGGTTAGAGGAGAATGCAACAAGGGGGGGTGTCGTAGTGGGTGTCTGCTACAGACCGCCAGACCAGAAGAAGGAGGTGGATGAGGTGTTCTATGGACAACTAACAGAAGTTTCCAGATCGCAGGCCCTGGTTCTCATGGGGGACTTCAATTATCCTGACATCTGCTGGGAGGGCAATACAGCAGTGCACAGGCAATCCAGGAAGTTTTTTGGAGAGTGTTGAGGATAACTTCCTGGTATAAATGCTGGAGGAACCAACTAAGGGCCTTGCACCTCTAGACTTGCTGCTCATAAACAGAGAAGAATTGATTGGAGAATTAGAAGTGAATGGCAATCTGGGCAGCAGTGACCATGATATGATAGAGTTCAGGATCCTGATCAATGGAAGAAAGGAAAGAAGCAGAACACACACCCTGGACTTCAGAAAAGCAGATTTTGGGTCCCTTAGGGAACTGATGGGCAGGATCCCTTGGGAGGATAAACTGAAGGGGAAAGGCATCCAAGAGAGCTGCCTGTATTTTAAAGAAACCCGGTTAAAGGCACAGGAAGATACCATTCCGATGTGCAGAAAGAACAGCAAATGTGGAAGGCACCCAGTGTGGCTTAGCAGAGAACTCTGCGTTGAGCTGAAACATAAAAAGGAAGCTTACAAGAAGTGGAAGCTTGGACAGACGACAAGGGAGGTGTATAAAGGGACTGCAGGGATAAAATCAGAAAGGCCAAAGGACAATTGGAGTTGCAGCTAGCAAGGGATGTGAAGGATAACAGAAAGGGGTTCTACAAATGTGTCAGTAATAAGAAGAGGATCCGGGATGGTGTAGGTGCCTTACTGAATGGGGCAGGTATTACATAGTCATTAAATCATGATTTGAGGACTTTCATAACTCAGTCATACGTTGGAGGTTTATTAGAGGAGTGGGTAGGTGAGGTTCTGTGACCTGTGTTGTGCAGGAGGTCAAATTAGATGATCATACTGGTCCCTTCTGACCTTAGAGTCTGAGTCTATAATTAATTGTTCTCCCTGTTGGACAAGAAGTATTTGGACTTCTGCTGCTGCAAGGGAGATGTAGGGTTAGTATTAGGGAAAGCTTTCTAACAATAAGAATAGTTAATTAGTGTAATAGTTTGTCAAAGG
The DNA here is from genome assembly GCA_007922175.1 of Pelusios castaneus. NCBI lineage: Eukaryota > Metazoa > Chordata > Testudines > Pelomedusidae > Pelusios > Pelusios castaneus. The sequence continues at coordinate 6,106,295 of ML685785.1, read as the reverse complement.
AAGCTGAGGACTCTGTCGGTGGAGGATTTTAAAAGCAGGTTAGACACACACTTATCAGGAACAGTTTAGGAATACTGGACTTGATTCCTCCTCAGGATATTAGTGTGGTGTTCCAGAGTGCCAACAGGGGAAGCTGTAAGAGGAGCAGGTAGAAAAATTAGCCTGTGTGTTGTAGGCGTAAATAAGAAACTTCCATCTGATGAAACAATGACTACTAATTTTTGAAGAGAAGGGGAAAAATAAAATTAAGAATGAGAATTGTATATTTGTTACCATTTTGCAGTACCACTGTTGACTAAGGCCTCCAGGAACTAGCAAGTATACATCGTTAAATTGTGTGCTTTGGCAGTAGAATTCAGATTTGAACTAAAATTATGAATTGACTGTTCTGTGGAATTCTTAAGTTTTTGTCTCCTAGAATGTGCTGCCTCTGTTTTAGGTCTAGATTACTTTAGCATAATTTTCACTTAATTTTGTTTTACTTTTGCTTGATTTTATACTTCATTTATTTTGCTTTTTAAAAATAGATTTTATGGTCTGGTTAAAGATTTGTGTAGTGATAAAATCTGTGTCAACCAGGCCCACCAACAGGAGGATTAAGGGAAGCACTTGTTCAGGGGCCCAGTGATTTAAAAGGGCCTGTGCAGTAGGGAGAATAGATTTGTATTTTCCTCTCCTTCACACACCACCTTCCTCCAAAGCCTCTGCTGTTCACGCTCTCCACCCCTTAATTACTGTGGCAATCATTTGATCCCTCACTCTTCTTTTAGGTATTCATTCATTTCCACAAAATGTATCATGGGCCAGGAACACCCCCTAACCAGCTTCTTAATGTGATGACTTTGTGGAAACTAGAAACTGTCATAGTGAGGGGTCCACGGTTTTGCAATTCACTTTTTTCCCCCTCTTGCTCCGTCTACTACAGGGATGTCCAACCTTTTTGGGTCAGGGGCCACTCTGGAATTTTTCCTTACTCTGGGGGCCCTGGCACTTGGGAGCCAAATTTACATTTGTGGCCCCCCCACTCCTTGACCTCACACCCCTGTGCACAGCAAGAGGGGTCCCAGCACCACCCCCAGCTGGGGAGGGGTCCATACTTATGGGGGTGAGGTGGTTTGGGTAGGGGTCTGTGGGGCAGAGAGGGGTGTCATACCTTGGGGAGGGGCAGGGGAGTCGCAAACAAGAGGGGAAGAAAGAGGGGAGGCGACTGGAGGTGGGGGGGGGAGGTTGCTGCTCTGCTCCTCCCAGCTGTCTTGGCTGTGGAGGAAGGAAGGGGCAGAGAGGGATGACATACCTGGAGGAGGGTCAAGGATGGCACAAACAGGAGGGGAGGAGGTTGGAGGTGAGGGGGAGCTGTGCTGTGCACCTCCAGTTGGCTTGGCTGTGGGTGGAAGGAAGGGGCAGGGACAGGGGAAGAACTTGGGAGGGCGGGCTGCTGCTCTGCCCGGTTAGCAGGCCCTGAGTTCTGCTCCACCCCCTCCTCCAGCGAGCTCCAGGGCTGGAGAGGAGGGAGGGGCTGGGCCGGCTCAGGGCTAGAGGGGAGGGGAGGAGGCACGCTCCTGCCAGCCAGCTGAGCCTACTATTCCATTCAGTTGACCAGCCAGCTCTGGGGCTGTAGAGGAGGGGCCTGCCAGTGTGCTCCATCCCGCCCCCATCAGCCAGCTCACTCAGGGCTGGAAGGGAGAGGAAGGGGCCTGACCTGCCAGCAGCGGGCTCTAACCCTGCTGTTCAGCTCCGCCAGCTAGCAGGCTCCGGGACTAGAGGAGAGGCACTGGACTGGCTTGGGGCTGCTGCTCCGCTCCACAGGGTGGCTAGGGGTTGCAGCTGCTGCTCCTTCGCAACTGGCTCTGGGGTCGGATTGGAGGGGAGGGGCTACTGGTACCCTGTCCCTTGCCAGCTTGGGGATGGAGGGAAGCGGTTGGGCCAGCTTGCAGCTGGAGCAGACAGATAGATGCAGGGCTGTCGCTGCACCCCGCAGGGCCGGTGGGCCGGACTGCAGCCTTTGGTGGGCTGCAATCCGGCCTGCGGGCCACATGTTGGACAACCCTGGTCTACTAGGACCTTGAGGGGGTGGCTTTCAGAGCACACTGGAAGACTCATCTGTTAGTCTATTTTCATCAACTTTTTTGTGAGAGAGGTTGATGACTGTGGAGTTTTGTTCTGAGGTTGTAAGATGACGTTTTTGGGGAGAATCTTTAATTGCCCTTTGAACACTGATGTTATTACTTTGACTGTGCCTACATAAACAACTGAGTATCACCAGCAGCAGTTAAATTTCCTGTCATTGCCATAAGGCTGTGTATGGGGGGAACTATTAAGTGCTATAAAATCAGTTAGTTTGAGCTGCCTCTGTGAGTTTTGATGGCCATGGTTCTTTAATTGTCCTTTTATAGTCAGATGGATTCTTTGTTATGAGAAAACATTTTCAGGAAAGTTATATGCAAAAACACTGTGTTAAAAGAATGTTATTTATATTGCAAAAATCAATCCAGCCAAAGTTAGGAAATTATAGGATTCAAATTGTCTGTGCAATCTTAATTCTGTCTGCTTGACATACTATTTTTTCCAAAAGACCTCTGCCTTACTCTGCATAGAATGGACAATGTTCAGGGAATGTGGTAGACATTCAGTATTTCTTATCCTAATCATACCAAGCATGGCCTCTGATTTTATTGCATACTTTTCCAACCCAGTATAAGAATTATTAATTTTCATTTTGTTTTTTTGGTTCCTGTGATGCTTGTGACTATGGCACTGGAGTGTCTTGCAAATATTAACAGATTTATCTCCACATCTCTTTTGTGAAGTGAGTGTTGTTCTCCATGTTTTATAGGTAAGGAAACAGAGCCGAAAAAGACTTGCCTTAGGCTTCACAATAAATCAGTGGGGGGGAGACAGGATTAAAACTCCCAATCTGATGTGTATTCTTCCAGATCACATTGTCTTAGTGCCAGAGGTGCTGAGCATCCACAGCTCCCATTGATATGAAGAGAGGTCTTCAGGGAATACCAAAAATGGCAGCGTGCTTGGCTGGAGTGCATTGTGCTTGGATAATCCTAGGATAACTGCCACTTTAGTCAGTGTAAGTTAAGGATCAGGGGAGTGGAAGAGTGATGGAAGGCCACCTGTTTTCTTCTTGACCTTTATGTGTTCCAGCCTTAACTCAGACATATCTGTTGATCTGCCATTATATCTGCAGTGGAAGTGAGAGTCAGAACAAAAAAATATTCCATGACTCAAAAATGGGCTCTCCACTCTTCGTTTTGTTTCATAAACTTGAAGAAACCCATCTTTCCTTTTCCATCAGATGAGGTCACTGTTCTTCTCATTATCTGCAATTAAGGGACACTGTCTATAACCATCTGTAGTGTGGTCCAAGATCGTGATACCAGTGAGGGACTCCCTGGATTCATGGGTTGAGTCAGTTTTGCTTTGTGGTCATTGGAGATCCACATTTCCTTCACCAAGCACTGCAAGATTGACATTCTCTCTTTGGCTAGTGCAGTCTTTGGTTCATGTGGATGTCCTTGATTTAAACTAAGTTAGCAAATAAAATTAAAATTACAAAAAGTAAGTAACAGTAAATTTTTGATGCATTTCCCCATAATGGGACTTGGTTCTTATCAGTTGCTATGTCTGAGAATGTCAGTTTCCCTATTTGTAATTTTTGTATTTTTCAAAGTAAAGAGGCTATTTTCTGGTCTGGACAGAGACTTTCCCTGTGTATAAATATGCTCTAGATAAAATTAAACTTGTAAATGCTATATATAATTTTATAATCTACAATAGATATTAATGTTTTCTACTTGCTCGAATGGATGGCTGATGAGTCTGATGCCTCAATTATGTTGGAATGAGCAGATCTATTACATACATAATGTCCAGACAAATAGATGATCACCACAGTGAGAAATAAACATCTCAGGGAAGTAAACTAATTTTTCCTTTTTAAAACTCTAAAATGGTTTTCAAAACAGTTCTTTATGATCAGTTGCTGGCTTCCATAAAGATGCAAATGTATGATAGCCGCTCATTCATTACTTGAATGGTGACAGCCTGGTTAATTATCACTCCTGTCTTTATCTTTTGATTATTGAAAAGGTGTTGGTGAGATGACTCTCATAGTATGCAGTTGCTTCCTAACCCCTAGACACTTGTCAATTTGGGGACTGATCTAGGTGTGGAACAGAGAATGCATAGTTTGCATTTGAAGATGATCTTCTGCATGTGACGTAATTATTGCCCATGATGACAATATTAGATCTATCATCTGCTGTTGATACAGTTGATCAGGAGATGTGCTGACCTGCCTGCAGACAATAGCTCGAGTATATAGATGGAGTTGTTTCAGAGTAGTACATTCCTTACTGAGCATTCTCCTGGCTGATAAATAAGAAAACTGCTCCTTCTCTTTGAACGTGCTCTGATGCGATCGATGTTCCCCAAGGATCTCTCTTGTTCAGTGTCTGTATGGACCATTGGAAGGACTGTGAGGAGATCTGGCCTGCAGTGTCTGCAATATACCATTTTGTCTGACATGGCCAATGACTTTAATGAGTGTCTGAATGAGACTGGGACATGGATAATAGCTAGCTGGCTGATGCTCAATCCCTTAAAAGCTGAAGTAATGTTAGTTGGTTTAAAGGACCAGTTGGAAGTTATGCCAAATATAAGATCTTCTTTGTTAAATAAGGGTGTATGTCTGTCATTTGTTGTTCTGGAGCTCAGTTCAGTGATCTTGTTGGATTCTTAATTGCTACTAGAAGTTCAGATCATAGCAACAACCCGGACCGATAGTTATTATTTACATATGACCTGGAGGCTACTCCCTTTTTCTCAGATGCACACCTTGCAGCAATAATCCATGACATTTTCTCTTTACTACAGCATGCTATCTCTGTGTTAAACCTTAAAGGCACCTAGAAGTTAGAGCAGCTGCATGTTTGCTAAATACAATATCTCATTCCAAATATATTCAACCAGTATTCCATGATTTGCGCTAGTTGTCTGTGGGTTTCCAGGTGAAGTTTGGTATTGGTTTTGACCTATAAAGCCCTAACTGAACTAGCATAAACCTGCAGGAGAAATTACATCTCTTGCTATGCCACAAAACTACAGTGGACATAGTCTGAGGTGCCTGAGCTGAAGCCTTTTGTATAATAAAATAACGGATTCATGACTGGACATTCCCTCTAGGAATACTGAAGCTTTGAAATTTCCTCTTTTATTTTGGTCCAAAATAGCTTGCATCTGATGACCTCTAGTTTGTACTTAAAGTGTTTCTTTTTTTCCCCCCATGGACTTGAAAATGGGAGAATTGAGACAATAGTTGGAGTAGAAAGGTGGTTTGAAATGATCTGAAAAAGGCTTCTCTCTCTAGTAACCTAGGACTCTTTTATTTCCAATAGCATAGATATTAATTTTTAGATCCAATGCATTGCAAAATGTCATATATATATATAAACTTTTCATTGGACCAGGGCTGATTATTGATCTTCCTTCAGCATAGGCCAGTGAAAATTTAGGAGAAGAAAGCAACTTTTATCTGTCTAAGCTTTTGGGGTGGGAGGGTTCATGAAGGTCTATGTGTAGAGGTGCTCAGAGGTTTGGAGAGTAGAAAGTGATCTCAGGGATATAGAGAATACAGTGCAGATGAAATTGTCGGAGATGGAATGATTATATTTATCATGTGAATTTCATTCCTACTTGTGCATATATAATTAATGTTTTATTGGAACAAATACGAATTTAAGAACACACAATTTGGTATTTCAGTAAAGGTATAAATTATATAATATATTATAAATCATGATTTAGAGTGAAAGGGGAACTCGTATCTTGTTGAGAAAGGAAGTGGGCAGGAGACTGAGTGAGAATAGCAGCCATTTTGTAATGCTAAAAGAGGGGTTTTCTGCTGAAGCTGAGCGGAACAGTGTGAGAACAACAGGATCTTAAAACCAAAGAGCTTTTTTTCCACAGGCCAAAAAGGCTGACATTTATAAAATTAAAAATACATTTGGAAAGGAGTTCTTTATATATACTGTAGAAAGCAAGAAGTATGGGACTGGAAGTAGATCTCATCAGGCAACTTTTGCAAAGAGTGCAGATCTAAGTACTATTCCTGTGACTTACAGGTGTGGTCCTGCTTCCTAAATTGCAGAGCTATGGGTAAATTAGAAATAGTGGACCTGTTTGTTCAAAGAAAAGAAATGACTAGGTAAGAACAAATTTATCTTCAAAGTGTAGTTATATTCCCTAACTACACTCTTAAATTTTGGGAGGCTTCTGTCTACTAGAATAATTTAGGACTTTAAACAAATACAAGTATTTAAAATACTTCATTTTCACATTTTATACATATTTCAAATGTGGGGGGCGGGGAACAAACATAGGAAATGGACCTTTTCCCTTCATGGGAGGAATTGGAACTTGACAGCTCAGCAGGAAAGGCTCCCCATACATTTAAGCTGCCACTGACAAAAGGGGTTAGGCCAGGGGTCTGCAACTCTTGGCATGCGTGCCACACTTGGCACACGGGCTAAGCCTGAGTGTCATGTGGTGCCACTCAGGCTCCCCCGCTGGCCTCGTCCCCCCTGATCTGATTCTATGACTTATACTTCCCTGCATATATTTTCCTCCCATTTTGTAAGTTCCCCATCTTCAAAGGGTCTGAGAAAGTGGGATTTTCTCCCATGGAAGTTCATGGGATAAATTAATTTGTTAGTCTTTAAAAGTACAACAGGACTCCTTGTTTGTTTTTTCTGAACTAGACTTACATGGCTGCCCCTTCGGAACTTATTTAGCTTATAGAAAGTAATTTAATTAAATGTAGTGTATGCACAAGATTTCAGCTTAACATGAAAAGTTTAAAGAGTCTGTATTTTATTGTTAAGGTCATTTGGGAAAAAAATTGACACGGTTACTAAGTTTCTTAAAGCATCTATTTTTAAGTTAAATTTCATTTAAGATAATTAACACTTTACTTGAAAATTCTCAAATTAATTCTGTACCCATCAATTTGTCTTACTTAATTTCATAAAAAATGTATAAATATTCATGATTAGTGATGATTAGATATCAGACAATGTTCATGGTAAGTTAGGCAAAAATCATGGAATAGTCAGGGTAAAAATGAACACAATTGTGGTATGGTAATGGCCACAAAAATGTGTAATTTTTAACCTCTCCCCCTGTACCCAGCACCAAAACTGCCTGGGCATTCTCAGGCACTCCCCGCAACTGTTCCCATGCACCCCACACCTCCCATACCCCTCTGCAGCTGGCCCCAGGCACCCCCCACGCACTTCTCGCTTCTCCACAGGCGGCCTCGGGCACCCTACGCCTCCCCTGCCCCTCTGTAGCCAGCTCCCTGCCCTTCCTTTGCTGGTTCTGGGCACCTCTCACCTCCCCTGCAGCTGGCCCCTGGCACCCTCCACCCCATGCCAGTGCCGACACTCACCCATTGTTGGGTTCAGAGCGCAGGCTGAATACTGGCAACACTTACCTGCCTGCCGGTCCTCCAGTTGGATGCTGCCTCCTGAGTCCTGGTGCTGGAACAGGGCTACCCAGCATACATAGAAGTGGAACTCTTGGTAGAGTGGTATCAGAACTGGAACTGTTCCAGCACTAGGACCCAGGAGGCAGCATCCAACTGCTCAGCTCATTCTGGCTTGTTGCCTCCCATTCCGTGGCTGAGCTTCTTTTCAGCTTCCCTTTTCAGTTTTCACCTTCAGGTTATGTCGTGGAAGCTGAAAAGGGTACATTTCAGGGAAGTCACAGTAGGTCACTGGAAATCATGGTTTAAATATTTCTTTCAATTTTGAAGGGATTTTCTGTTCGGTGTGTTGTCACTAAAACTTTTTCAGTGAATCAACTACAGATTGTTTATCAATTCTGAGATTGTAATTGTGAATAATACTCTATTAAACAGTAATGTTTTGATTGATATGTTTTCTTTGTCTTTAAAATGATTTAAGAAAGGAAAGAGATTTGCTTTTATTCATTCTGCAATGCATGAGAACACTTACTGTAGCGCAACATATTATTATTTTTAGCTGTATGCTATCTTTGGTATGAAGAGATTTGAAATTGGCCTTGCAAACTTGGATATACTGAGCTATCTTAAATCTCTCTCAATTTTCATTACTGAGGAAGCACTATAGAAATAATATTGAGGAGTTTATTAAGTAAAGGAATCTCAAAAAAAGCTATTAAGAAACTTACTTTAAACTGTTACATAGAGAAGAAAGAAAAAGGTTGTACAGTCAAAATAATTCTTCCTGAAAAGTCTTTATTTAGCATAATCTTACTGGGCACTTCAAATACCTTTTCTTGCTGTGTCCCAAATATATATATCTGCACAGCACTGTATAGATGTGCAATACTGCATCACATCCTGTTCTTATTCTTCGATATGCTATAAATATATTGGATTGAGGTAAAAAAAAAATCAACTGTTTGAAAAAAATGGATTAACTCTTGTTAGATTATTCAGACCAACTCACGGTCTGTCTGCTGAGATGACTCATGTGAACCAAAAGAGCCTGAATATAGGATATTCCGGGCTTAGTGCGGTTCTTGAAAGCTCATGACCTATTTTTAGACTTCTTGGTGCTTGTCTATACTGCCCCACAGTTCAGACTAAAGGGCTGTGAATAACAGTGCGCACCAGAGTGGTGTCTTGTAACACTCCTTGTGAGTACAATCTAAAAGGTTCCTAACTCACATGAATGTAGCCTTCTTTAAACAGGACTGCATTAATGGAAACAAATCTTTAGTTTGTGCTCACAATGTCCGCAGAGGCAGCACTTCAGTGCACACTGCTATTCACGCTCCATAGTTTGAACTGCATAGCAATGTAGACATAACCTCAGACACATTGTTGGAAACATAAATTCTGGGGAATGAGCATGACAGTGGGGAAAAAATATATATGGTTGGAACGTTAACGGATCAGTGAAGGACTCCTGCACTTTAATAAATTAAAACAGGTTACTGTGAAGTTAGCGACATGGAATAGCAGATTACATGTTTCCTCTCTTATCCAAAATGACTGCAGTTATTATTGCTGGAAGTCCATTATTGGTTAAGAGTCACTATCAGATAAATAGATACCTCATCAGGGGATAATGAAATCTTTTAATATTTAGGACAAAAGTAAATCTTTAAAGGAGTATGATAAAGTATGTACAGCAATATTTGTGGGTTATAGAGAAAACAGTTTCCTTTTAATTTGAGACAGTGACTTCCATAGCCTTACTGTTCTATAGGTCATTTTTTCAACCTCTAGAAATATGCCTAAAAATATTTTTTTAATTTTGTTTTGATTACAGTCGTTATAGGTTTAGTTGGTAGAGACTCCTATAATTAGCGTTGTCTAATACTTTTCTTATTATGAATCCCAGTTTTCATTTGCTACCATTTTTATAAACTTTAACCATTCCTGACTGAAATTTTTAATGCATGTGCTTACTCAGGCTAAATTTTTATTTTGAAGGTTTCAGCAAAATTGGTTCATCCATTTCTGAGAATGAAGTTAGGATAAAATATTATTTTGCCAGTGATAAAAATGTCTTTCAATGGTTTTCACTGAGAGGTTCTAGATTTTCACTGAGAGATCTTACATGCTTTGAAGCAAGGCCTTAAGTTAAAACAATGAAGTTAGAGAGCCACGTTTTGCTATTCTTGTGAAAATTCGCTTAAATTTGGCCAGATTTTAAACCTCTGAAAATCATTATTTACACATAAATAAACAAGGAGTCCTGTGGTACTTCTAAAGACTAATAAATGTATTTATCACATGAGCTTTCGTGGGAGAAAAATCCCACTTAGTCAGATGCTTGAAGATGGGAAACTTACAGAATGGGAGGAAAATAAATGCAGGGAAATGTAAGTCATAGGATCAGGTCAGACAGTTACAGCAAATAAGAGCAGTTGTTTAGATTCAAACAATGGAGAACAGCATATAGAGGAAGGTGAGGTCAAATCACATGTTGTAATAAGAAATAAAACCCGAGATCCCTGTTCAACCCTAAGGCAATGGTGTCAAATCTGCATATGAAGTCCAATTCTGCAGTTTCTTTTTGAAGCTGCGATTTGTAATCCATTTGTTTCAGGATGACAATTAACAAATCATGAATGGAGTGAGAAGGGAACAACAGACTAGACTGCTACATAGATTGTTTCCCCCACTGTGCAAAGGCTGAAATCATGGACAAAGAACATCCACTACACCATAACCTCAACCATGTGGAATGCAGTGCCATCCAGCCTCAGAAACAATTCTGACATTATCATTAAGGAGGTGGTGTCGTCATCATGAATACATCAGATTACAATCAAGAGGCTTATTAACAACTTTTCAACAGAACATTCTACAAACCACTTCCACTGAGGAATACCAAAAGGAACACCTAGTCAAGAAACTCCCTGAAGCAGCACATGAACAAATCAAGACAGACACCCCCCACAAAACCACGACTGGGGATATTCTGTCTATTACTGAAAATCCATAAAAATGGAAAACTCATATATCCCATTGTGGCAAAGCCAGGCCAGATGGCTTTAGAAGGGTAATTGAAGGCAGGTTTGTCAGCCCTAGAATGCTGAAAGCACTATTCCCAGCAGGCAAAGGAGAAACAGCTGTGGGGCAATTAGGGACACCTGGGCCTCATTAAGGGCTGTTCCTGGCCCAATAAAAAGCCCCACCTCCACCAGCTCAGGTGTGGGAGTTTAGAGGAGAGGAGAGGAGAGGAGAGGAAAGGAAAGGAAGCGAAGCGAAGCGAAGCTGAACAGAACAACACCAGAGCAACATCAGAAGAAGGTTAGAGGAAGGGAAGGAGACTAGGCAAGGCCTGGGAGGCTTGCCTCGTCCACTGCAGCAGGGGCAGCAGAATACTTCCCTTCTACAAGGGCTGAGTCCAGGGCAGTGAAGCCACGGCCCTGACAGGGGGAAGTGGGCTTGCCAGGGAGTCTGACTTACCATAGGCCCTACTACGCCAGGGGATTGGACATTAGGTGGCACGAGTTGGAGAGTACTCTGCCACACCATCATCTCAGGCATTGGCACCTTTCAGGTGCCAAAGGTTGTGTATCTCACCAAGGGAATTTAGTCCAGTGAAAGAGATTACCTTATCCATCTTGTCTCTGTACTTGACATTTGTGGCACCAGGCACCATAACTGACAGCAGAGACTTTTTTTCTATGCTCTAAATGGTCCCCCTGCAGGCATTCAGGGGCTTGGAGGAAAAGAAGGAAGCAACCACACTCAAATGCATAGAGGCCACGATGAGGAAGTGGGCATGAGCAGGCTGATGAGGAAAAATATGAGAAGGGAGAATGGGACCAACTGGAGGCTTGAAGCACATGAAGAATGGGACAAGCTGGGAAAGTACAGCAGGGCTCAAAAAGGCTGGTCACTATGGCAACTGGGATTTGTATCCTGGCTCCTAGCTCTGCTGTGGAAATGCAGCGGAGGAGCAACCTCTGGTGACCAAAAATAAAACTGCTGACACCTAGCTGGGAGCCAGTTTTGTCGAGCACTGAAGTGCAGCAGCAGGTGGAGAATAGGATAGTGCCGAAGTTGGAATATAAGAAACAGAATGGGAATAGGACAGGCTAGGAGGAATAAGAGAAGGGAGGATAGAACCGATTTAGACAGGGACAGAAGGGATCAGGGACAAAAAGGTCTAAAACCAGTAGAAAACATTCCCCTTGCCCATCTGGACTGGAACCCAGAGTTCTTTAATACAAATGTTCCTCTGCTGTCAACAAATACCCATGAAACCCACTGGCAAACCCACTGCTTTTCATCCTCTGGTGTGTAACCTCAATACTACTATTATTACCACAAGTTACTCTGCTAGTTGAGCAATAGAGATCTGTGTAGTAGATCTAAAGGTTCCAGCTCTGCTTATGACCCATGTGGCGGTCACTCTGGTTCCACATCATAGTAGACACTGGTATGCATTGGTGTCACCACAATAAAAGAAATCACATACAGACATCTTCCATATTCATGTCCATGTCTTGTGGCAATCAGCTTATGGTGATGGGAGGAGGACAGAGATGACTCAGTGGCACACAGGTAGCAGCTGCCAGATGGCCATTTTTGCATTTGACAGAGGCAGGAGTGCAAGTTGACAGAGGCAACTGCAACTGAGCAGTCATTTTTAGGACCTATTTGCCTTACTCCACATGGGTAGAGGGCTAATAAAGGTGCCCTAAATGTAGTCTATTTCACATCCCTCTAACTGGATAACAGCATCCAGAGGAATCACCACGCTGCTGTTGAAACCAAAGAATGAAATTTGGAAGCTGGAATGTTTGAACCCTGATGGACAACCCAAAAGGTAACTTGCTGGAGTGAAGAACAGCAATCATGGCCAGAGAATTCCAGAGACTTGACATTGCTGTACTGTGCGAGACTTGATGTTCTGGAGAGGGATAGCTCAAAGAATAATATGGTGGTTACACTCTTTTTCTGGGAAGAAGCAGGCAGTGTTGTATGGCAAATCCACAGTTTTGCTTTTGTCATCAAAAACAAAATCAACCAACCCTTAGAAGTACTAGTTAGCATCAATGAATGATTCATTACCCTCCACTTTAAATTTGCCAAGAGCCAGTATGCAATGCTCCTCGGTGCATACTTGCTGTGGATGATGAAACCAGCAAAGGATTCTATGCCAACCTTGACAAAATTCTCTCTACCATTTCCAGAGAGGACAAGTTCATCCTCCTTGGCAATTTTAATGCAAGAATTAGTTGTGACTTGGAGTTTTGGGATGGCAGAATCAGAAAGTAGGGAGTGGGTAAGACCAATTCCAACAGAAATCTTCTGATCATGTGCACAGATCTTGACGTAATTATCACAAATATCACGTTCTGCCAAAATAAGAAGTACAGGACATTTTGGGAGCATCTGCAGCCTAATCATTGGCATCTGATTGGTTGTCATCGCTCATGCTCCTGAAGATGTTTATATCACCGAAGTGGTGACTGGTGGCAATGAATTGATAACTTGTGGGCAGCCTTATTTGCTCCATGTATATCAAACTCACACCAAACCAGTGAATGTAGAAAAAATCAACCAGATGGAAGATCAATGTTGAGAGTTTCAGGGACTCAACTAAATACAGCATTTTTCTGGCATTTTCTCAATGAGAAACTGATGAATGTCAACACCTAGATGGAGATCCCTGTATATCGCTGGTAGCACTCCAGTTAGTTATCTATGCTGCATGCGAAGGAATACGGGGCTTTTCAACCAGGAAGCACCAAGACTGGTTTGATAACAATTGGAAAGCCCAAGACCTAACTGACTGAAAGTGCAAAGACTTCTGAGCTTTGCAGAATAACAATTCCAAGCAGAAGCAATACATCCACCATCAATTCAAAGCTGAGATTCAAAGTAAAATTAATGCAATGAAGAAGTGGTGAGAGAACAAAGTGCAGGAGATCTAACTCCTCGCTGACACCATTACATGCAGTTACTACAATGCCACCAAAACCTCCTACAGATCCAGAATCCAAGGGCTAATCCGGGGTGGAACCAATCTGCTCAAGGACAGTGAATCAATAATGCATGATGGAAAGAATACTTTGAAGACTTCCTATATCATGACTCCAACATTGACAGAAGTGTCTTTACCTTAATCTCTCAACATCCTGTAACCTTTGGGTGGGCTTAAAATTAATTTAGTTGCCCTTCTCCAGTGCCTCACAGAAATAAACCCCAATCCCTGTGGAGAAAGCAGCTGGAGACCCAGGATCCAGTCTGTATGGGACTCTCAGCAAAGATTGCTCAGAGTTACCCTCCCACATTAAAATACTACTAAAAACAAACATAACAATGAACTTTATTAACTACTAACTGAATAAACCTTATCCTAAGAAAACAAAATACAGTTAACCAAGAACAATCCCTACAGAAACCCCCGCATGAAAGATACCCAAGAGTCCCAAAGTCCAGGTGGAGTTCACCCAACTCTCAGCTACAGTCTTTGTTCCAGTGTAGAGGCTTGAGTGGCAAGAAATAGCTGTCGTCTTCTTTCTTTGCAGGAATCTTCTGTAGAATTGCATGCAGGCTTTTCCTTCTCTTTTGCAACCAGCCCTCAGTCCCATATGCATGTCTGCAAAATCTGTTGCAGATGACTCCATTAGGGGGAGAAAACATCTTGTTCACGCCTGGCTCAGCTTCTCTCCTGAAAACTGAGCACATGGGCTCTTCTCAAAGCAGCTCTAGCCTGCTGTCTGCACAGACTGCTGCTCTCATGTGATCTGACTGACCACACCACATGGCACCAGCAGGGCACCCTGTGGAGCATGCTCAAAAATGCTACCAATCCCTGCTTCTAGAAGTTTCTAGTTGTGGGTAGCTAATCTGCCCAGCAACAGTAACCCACCATCACTAGGTCTCTTAAAGAGAGAGCCTTTTTTTTAGGCATATGGGTTACAATCCCATCAAGGATGACCTCAGAACCTTACGAACACTAGGCAAGGTAAACAAAGCCATCATACAGATGAAAAATTATAAAGCATCTGGACTTGAAAGAATCCCTGCCAAAATTTTCAAAGGAGGAAGAGAAGAATGGGTTTACTAGCGTTATGTTCTAATCCTTAAAATTTGGTTTTGAGAAAAAAATCTCAGCTGACATTAGCCATGATTGTGACCTTCTTCAAAAAAAAAAAAAAAGACAAACTGGATTGTGGAAACTATTGCGGAATTGTCCTATTGTAGCAAAATGCTGATGCACAAAGGGATGAAATTAATATTGTACGGGCAACCTTATTTTGGTATTTCCTAGTTTCTGAGTGTTTAACTTTGCAACCTAAATAAAATTCTTTTAATGAACATTTAAAAAATAAATAATTAAGACTTAATTAGGGTCCTTAGAGTCTGCAGTGCTCCGAGAGAAACTCATTTAAAACTAGCATTCTTTTAACATAATTTTTTTTTTAAGGGAAGGAAATAGTCTTGTTTGGAGTGGCATCTCCTTGCCTAGGGTTCTTCTAGCTGGAGATATATTAATCAGCTATTGTACTTCAGCTTTATTGATTCAGCTTTTAAAATATTCTTCAAAAATTGCCACTTCTTTTTGTCCTGAATACTACATTAAATTTACTTCCTTTCACATGAACTGTAAAAAAAACTTGTAAAGTCTGCGGTGTTGTAGATGTCAGCCTGTTATGCTTTTGTGAGGGGGAAGGGAAGGCAGCAAATAATGTAACTGTGAAAACTCTACCTCCTGATGAACAGTGAATGAGCAAAGAAAATGCTGGTTTTACAATTTTAGCAATATTGTCATACTATTTTCTCTCTCATACACTTATGAGTTCTTGGAATGCAAAATGTATCAGTGTGTTACAAGAAAGATTCATATCATCAATACTAGCAGATGAAGACTACTAAAGACTGTTAGCATGCATATCTGGTGTGAAAATAGAGACAGGGTTGCAAATGCTTTGCAGTAGATTATACCCTGAAAAATATTACTGCACAATGGCATGTTAAAACTTTTCTAGGCAAGTAGGCAGTCTGCAAAATATAAACTTTTCTTTGAAGAAAAAATACAGCTCTTGCACTTTTGAAGATAAGTTTTCAGATATGACTTGACCCCTTGTTATCTTTTTGAGTCTGTCTGAATCAATAGAAGTGTGGATTGTTTACTGCCCAAATTCTGGGCCCAGTCCATAGCCAAAGCATTTCAACTCTGTACCAGTTAAGTTTTTTTGGGACTCAAAGTGGGGAAGGAATCCATTTTCTAAATAGCTGAGGCTTGCAGCAGGAGAGCTACTCTGCTGCCCTGATTCGAGCTAAGAAAGGTTTGAGTTGCCTCCATCGATTTTAAAGGAATTTTCACTCTGAAGCGTTCCTGCCTCTGTGATTCCTTCTATCCTGGGAAGTTGATCGATTGCTGAAAACAATTGATACAAAAATGGGTGCATCCTTTATTTTGAAATGTCTTAAATTGTTGAGTGCTTAACTTTGCACCATTATGTAAGAACAATAGTGGCATATAAAATATAATCTCTTTGTGAGGGCTGGATTGTAATTTTACAATCTGCTATGAGAAAGCTGGAATGTAGCTGCACTGCCCCAGATTCACACAGGAGAGAGAATTGTGCTGAGTCACATTTCCCTCCCTCATTTCCCTCTTTGCTCCAGTGGAGAAGTAATCTGCTATTGATCTTTTCCAGTTTACAATCTTCATACTCTGCTGGTTGGCCAAAGCTCCGTGTATTATCCACCTCTTCCTGTACCCTCCCCACCAATCTGCAAAGAAAGAGGAGAACGAGCCCCACCAATGCTACTCTCCTACTTCTGCCCTCCATTCACTGTATTGTGATCTGCCTTGCATCTTCTTAATCCTATGTGTGGTATTATAAAGGCAAGGAAAACTGCTGCCCTAAGTAATTTAAATTAATCATTTGCCCATATCACTTATCTCATGAGCTTTTTGGATATCTTATTTAGAACAACATAATATTTTTAAATGATCATTCAATTGTTAACACAACTCCTTCAATCTTGCTTTGTTCTTTCTACATAGCTCTCGGAGGAATAATTATAAAAAAGTGAGTTGGCCAGTTTACATCCGCTATATACCTCTTGATTGGGTAGTATAAGCCTTTTATTAATTTCAAGTTTATTATTGTATCAGATAAAAAGATGATCCCGTCTACTTAACTCAGAAAAACAGCTTCTCTGGACTTGTCAGCACTAAAAAATTATATCATGATAGAATAGGACTTGAGAAGTTTTGTTATGTAAAATGATGTTTTACAATTATTAGCACTTGATTTTGAGGTTTATGGATCCTATTTGAGTTGGTCCTGGTTGGATCATAAATGAAATCATCTCGGCAAAAGTATGAAGGCAACTTAAGTTTTTAGTTCAATAATTACTACGCAAGATGTCAAGCTTTCTGTATCAGTTCCCAATTCTTGGTCAGTAACAATTTTGGAATATTATAAGAATGCTGAAATAATTGTCATGAGAGGAGGTGAATGGTATATGTGCTGATTAGACTATTCTTTTATTTTTTTTATTTTTAAATAAAAGGGATAGTTTATGCTGAATGTGTACCACATGCCCATTACTCAAGGCAGAAGGCTGAAACCAGTTTTTCCTGCATGGATTCCACACATCTCTGGAAAATCGTTTTGGAGCCAGTTCACTGCATCTTGCAAGATCATGGACATTTATTCTGGGACTTTACACAGGTGAACTATGGCCTAGAAACTGCCAGTTGTAAGAGGATTGGGCCACACTGTAAAATCTGAGTATATTTAATTGGCTCCAAAAACACAAAGGAAGTTCCTGAGGTAGAGTAAACAACAAATGTTCCCTATGAGACTGATAACTATGTGGAAGAGAATTGTGCTCTTTCTTACTATTACAGATGATATCTGAAGCTGCATGATCTTTCTGTACCTGGACAGGCTATGCACAGAAAAAAGTGAAAAACCCAAGTTGTCATCTATGTGAAACTGACCAGTCTCCTCCTAGCTGAAAGAGTCCCACAGACTTTAAGCTACTTTGAGTGCCATCACTTCATTCCAGTTAACAACATGAGTTAAAAATTCCAGGAAACTAAGAAATAGTAGTAAGAATTCTTCATTTTTTTGGAGGAGTGCATCTGTTAGAGTGTGAATATGTTGCTGCACAAATATATACATATATAGTTTCTTGAAAGTAAAACCAGACTGTCCTCAAATTAGTTATTAGCCTCTCCAGGGTTAAAAATATATCTTTTAAAGCTGTTATTGCATATGATATAATCAACACTTCTTTAAGTCTATAGAAAGTAAAAACTAGTGAAATCATGGGAGTAGAATTTGAAGATGAAGTATTAAAATAAAGTTGCCAGTACACCCCCCCCCCCCCAAATTGCACTTCCTTAAAGTGAATGAAGATTACAGCTTGCCTTAAGGTATTTCATTTGGTAAGGACCTAAGAAAGACTAGAACAATTACTCCAAAACTGGATCTTCCCTAAATCCTCCCACTACAGCCGTTACAAAAGTAATTCATTGTGTCGACTTCATAATTTGTATTGCTGCACTGATTCATTAATTAGGTTATTTAAACTTACTGATTTATTGATTCCATTGTAATTGTGATTTTTATTTTTATTATTGTTTTGTTTTTAGTTACCTCAATGGTATGTTTTATTTTTATATTTGCTTGCTTGCTCTCTTAAACAAAATCCATCCAAATCTGCTGGTTGTGGTTAACCCTAGAGTTTACCCATCTGGGAATAATCTCTTAATATGGGCCCCAGCTGCGAACAAGACCCTATTGGATACTTCAGTGTCATAGCTTCAAAGTCAAGTGAGATAAGAATCAAGGAAATCCTGCACAATCAAGACAGCAATTCAGTTACTGACAAAAAGAGGTGGTTCAGTTTTCTGATGAAAGTAGTCATCTTTACTTTTTCCATAGACTCCAAAAGGCCTCACTGAGGACACAGTTGAATAGTGCAACCACCATCACATATACAGACAATCTAGAAGCAAATAAGGCCAAGCAAGATGAACTGTATATGGTATGAGTTAGATAAACATTTTATCTGCTCACACAGTTGGAATGCAGAACACTATGGGTTGATTAAGCAGATCCCAGATATGACTAGAAGAATGGAAATCAACATAGTATTCTTTGAGAGAATTTGTGACCATTAGAGAAAATGGGAGTGATATCTAGCAGAAAACTAGGTAATGTTTTCCAGCAGTTCAGGAATATATGTTCCAGTGCTACAGATACTCTAGCAGTTTAATATCATATATGGAGGCTTTTTAACCTCCCATTCTTGGATTCTTCTTCGAGTGATTGCTCATGTGCATTCCACTTAGTGTGTGTACACACCGTGTGTACGAGCCTGCTGGAAGGTTTATCTCCTAGTAGTACCCGCAGGGTTGGCTGCCAGCCTCCAGGTGGTGCTGTTGCTGCTGCCTATATAAGCCCCAGCTGACCCTGCCCTCGCCAGTTCCATCTTACTGCCTGTGATGGCTGCTGGAGCAGTTCTCTTGCATTAGCAAGCTTCCCCCCCCCCACCCCCGGACATTCGTCCCTTTAGTACCCTAGTTAGTTTGCATTAGTTATAGTTTGTAGAGTAGGTCTTGTCGCAGGGGACTTGTTCTCCAGCCCACCCCGGAGGGCGGGTAATGCCGGGCTTCAAGACTTGCGAACTTTGCAGGAAGCCTATGCCAAGGGACGAATCACACTTGGCCTGTTGGAAGTGCTTAGGAGAATCTCACCTCAACGAGCACTGCAAGCTCTGTAGAACCTTCAAGCCTAGGACCCAAAAGGAAAGATCCCGGTGCTTGAAGCTCCTGCTCATGGAGGAGGCTCTTCACCTTCTGAGTGGCTCAGACGAGGGACCCAGTATCTTGGCGTTGACCTGTAATGCACCAGCAGCACCGAAGCAGCCGCCGGCTAAGGACTCTTTCACAGAGCCACAGCACCGCCACTTCTCGCCGACACCAAGACCTCTGGGTCAGGGCCTCATGATCTCACTCCCCGGTGCCGCGCAAAAAGAAGAGATCTGGCAGAGACTCCTCTCCACTCAGGGGCAAGCCCGGAAGCCCAGTAGGACCCTTGGCAGGCTAGTTGGGCACAGCCCAGGAAGAAGTGGGACCTTTGGCCCAAGGACATAAAGCCTGCCCATCGTGCATCCAGAAGCCGGCACCGGTTTGTAGAGTAGGTCTCGTCGCGGGGAACTTGTTCCCCATTCCACCCAGAAGGGTGGGTAATACCAGGCTTTAAGGCTTGTGAACTTTGCAGGAAGCCTGTGCCAAGGGATGACCCACACTCGGCCTGTTTGAAGTGCTTAGGAGAGTCTCACCTCAACAAGCACTGCAAGCTCTTCAGGCGTTGACCCCGGCACCGAGACTGGTGCAGAGAAAAGTGCTGTCAACTCCGGCAACCGGGCCGGTGTCATCGAGTCTGCCATTGAGGAGGGGCCTGCCAAATCCAGCACCGAAGGGAGGGCCGCCGGGTCCAGCACCTAGACTGGCATCATCGAGTCTGGCACCAGCGCCTACTCCTACACAGGAGATCTTGGAGGAAGATTTACAACTCCCTTCCACGTCAGATACCTTTGAAGCGGCACAGGAGCTTATAGAGGAGACAACCGGACCAACACAGATGAATTGGAAGTCGGCCTACTTCCGTGCACCATCTACTGCCTTGGTGCAGTCAAAGGGCAAGACGACGCCACTCCTGAGGCTGAGCCCGCCCAGGCACCAGTCCCCGGCACCCTCGGGAACAGCTCTGCTGTGATTCCCAGAGTGGTCGCTTCTCGTCGGACTTGTACGCCGAATCTCAAGTCTCCCACTTGGGATGACCTTAGGCGAGGGCCTCCCCAGATGCCGCCGCAGTGGCCGCCTCATTGGCAAGCGCCACAGTGGCCCTTCTGGACACCCTGGGCATACCACCAGACCCAAGACTCTTATTCAGGCAGGTCTTCCTAGGTATCCTCCAGGGCGAGGTCTCGACGGTCATACACTGCAAGTGCCCCTCCTGAAACAGCGCAGGAGATGGAAGCAGGGATGACTGAGCCAGACTTGTTGCTGAAAGAGACAACACCGCAGGGCTCTCCTGGCACCAGGATCCAGGATGCGGCACTGCAGAAGGTGGTCTCGTCTTCATCCCCTGATGAGGCGGTCGCAGGAGTGACCCCAGCGGGTCTACCTAATGACAGCAAGCGGCATCAAGCTCTGCTGCGCAGGGTGGCTTGCAACCTGGGTCTTCAGGCCGAGGAAGTGTCTCAAGACCTTGACCCAATGGCGGACATTCTGCTACTGGAAGGGCCATCGCGGGTAGCTCTGCCCCTCATTAAAACAATAAAATGGTGCCCAGAGACACTATGGCAGATGCTGGCCTCCTTACCGCCCACCGCTAAGAGGGTGGAAAGAAAATACTTCTTGCCTTTGCAGGGCTGTGAACATTTTTATACCCACCCCGCACCGGGCTCGCTCATGGGTTATGTGGCAAATGAGCAGGAGAGACAGGGTCCCAGAAAAAGCAGTTTAAGTGGCAGTCCACACCCCGTGCCTTCCAACCCAGGCAGAACTTTGGCAGGAGGGGCAGTGGGAATGGCAGAAGATCCAATTGCTTGTCCAATTGGGCACAGGGCCACTCCAGGCACGGGTCTGGCCCTAGGAAGCATTTTGAGGGCACACCTGAGGATGACATCCCAGTCACTGCCCAGGATCCAGCTCAGCCTATTTTCCTCAACCATCTATCCCGTTATTACGAGGCGTGGCGCAAGATAACATCAGATCTTTGGGTCCTGCACACTATATGCTCGGGATACTCCCTCCAGTTTTCCTCGTCCCCTCCCTCTCACCCACTTCCCCCCTCCTCCTTCAGGGACCCTTTTCATGAACAGCTGCTCCAGCAGGAGGTGCAGTCGCTTCTGAAAGTGGGGGCGATAGAGGATGTTCCACCAGAGTTCAGGGGCAGGGGGTTCTATTTCCTCATTCCGAAAGCAAAGGGTGGCCTCTGTCCGATCCTAGACCTGCGAAAGCTAAACAAGTTCCTAAGGCGCATCCACTTCCGTATGGTCTCTTTTGGCTCCATTATCCCTTCCCTGGATCCAGGAGATTGGTATTCTGCCCTCAATCTCAAGGATGCATACTTCCACATTACCATCATCCTGAGACACAGACGCTTCCTGCATTTCACAGTGAGCTAGCGGCACCTACAGTTCACAGTTCTACCCTTTGGCCTGGCAGCAACTCTGAGGGTGTTCACAAAATGCCTAGCAGTGGTGGTGGTCCACCTGCACTGAAGAGGAGTGCAAGTCTTCCCCTACTTGGACAACTGGTTGATAAAAGGCTGCTCGTGGGCCTAGGTCAAGGAGTAGGTGGAGCAAGTTCAGGTGACCTCAAAACTCAGGCTGTTTCTCAACGAGGCAAAGTTGACTCTCAGCCCGACACAAAGAATAGAGTTTATCGGGGCGGTGCTAGACTCAACTCGGGCAAAGGCATGCCTCCCAACTGCCAGATTCAAAGTGACCAGAGAACTTTTGAACAGTCTAGATGGCTGTCCCCTGGCACCAGTCCATACATACTTGAGGCTGCTGGGGCTTATGGCCTCCTGCACATTTGTTATCCACCATGCGAGGCTAAGGCTCTGCCCTCTTCAGATGTGGTTGAGGAAGGTATACCACCCAACCCGGAACAGCCTCGGCAGCATAGTCACCTTCCTTCTGTCCCTGGGGCAGGTGCTTCGTCCCTGGACGGATCAGGGATGGGCCTGCCAGTAAATTCCCTTCCAGCTCCCACAACTGTCTGTATACATAATCATGGACATCTCCGATCTGGGTGGTCAGGACCCAAGGGTTATGGGATCAGTCGGACCTCCCTCTTCACATAAATGTAAAAGAGCTAAGAGCAATCATCCTGACATCTGCAGGGCAGGACCGTGTCAATCAGAACAGACAACACGACAGCAACGTTCTGTATCAACAGACAAGGTGGAGCTCACTCCTCTCGTCTGTGCAAGGAAGCCTTCGATTTGTGGGAGTTCTGCATCGCTCGCTCAATTCTCCCAATCATGTCGTACCTTCCAGGTTGCTTCAATGCCCTAGTGGACAATCTCAGCAGGTCTTTCCTGACACACGAGTGGTCAGTTCGGGCAGATGTCCTTCAGAACATCTTCTGGAGGTTGGACACTCTCCGAGTGGACCTCTTTGCCTTGGGAAGCAACAATAAGTGCAGAGCGTTCTGCTCATTTCAGGGCCAAGAACCCGGGTCCATAGCAGATGCCTTCCTAATTCATTGGTCGCGAGCTCTCCTTTACACCTTTCCTCCTATGCCCCTGGTCCAGAATCTATTGGTGAAAGCCAAGCAGGACGCAGCAGAGATGATCCTGATTGCGCCGGCATGGGCGCGTCAACACTGGCTCTCCATGCTCCAGGAAATGTCGGTAGACCAGCTGATCGCGTTGCTCCTGCTTCTGGACCTTCTGATGCAGGACCAGGGCAGGCTCAGGCACCCCGACCTGTGTTCCCTGCACCTCATAGCATGGCGCATACGTGGCTGAATACAGAGGACTGGTGCTGCTCGGAGGCAATGAGGGATGTGCTCGGCAGTAGGAAGCCCTCAAGGAGAGCCAATTACAATTCTAAGTGTGCCAGATTCTCGATCTGGGCTCAAGATACAGGAATGTTGCCAGCGGGCATGCCTGTCCCCCACATCTTGGACTACTTTCTGCACTTGAAGCGGCAAGGGTTATAGACATCATCTCTCAAGGTTCACCTGGCAGCCATCTTGGCCTTGCACCCAGGGGAAGTGGGGGGTTCGGTCTTCTCAAACCCGCTAGTTAAACGTTTCTTGAAAGGATTGGTGTGACAGGCTGCTCCCCAAATCCAGTCTGGTGTGCTGCTATGACCACTTGAACCCCGCTCCTGAACCCCAATTCACCCTGCTCTGCTGGGTGACCACTCACTCCTGAGTCAGTCCACACCAGCCACCAGCGTGTAATTGGTCCCAGGCAGTGGGTGTAAATCCACTAGTCACACAGGCGTTGGTCCCCAAGCAAGCACACTCAGCCCCAGACACTACCCTGGGAGCCACTGCCTTACAGGGATTGGGACCCTCTCCCAATCACCTTAGTCTCAAATCCGTCCACTTAACAAAGAAGTGGATTGCGCCCAGTCTTCCACATCCACACCCTCCAAAGACCACACAGCTTTAGGTAAATCAACTACTAGTTTATTGATCAGAGTCTGATTTCAAGTGAGAACATGGCCAATCAAGGCCAAATCATACTATTAATGAGTCAGGAGTGACCACTATCAAATAAAAGGTATAAACCGCATGCTACTCTAACATCTCTACCTAAACTGACCTCAGAGTCCAAGATTATGCGCATGGTGTTCGGCTGTTTGATGTTTTACAGCCATTCTCTGCCTGTTCTCAGGCAGGGCCCCGATCTTGCTTGAAGTTGGTTGCAAGATGGTGTCTTCACCGGCCAAAAGCCTGCAGCTTCTCCTCCACTCAGTCTCTGTGTCTTTGTTTTAACAAACTGCTGACAGCCCCTCCCCTCACTGTCCTGTTGTGAGATTCTCTTCACTTCTACCTGAGCCAGGGAGGGTATTAGCATTCCCTTTGACATGTAAATCTCCAGCCACTGTGCTAGAGAGAGTCCTGAGAGTCTGAACCCTGTATCATGCTTCACATCTGTACATACATGTTGCTGTAGGAAACATGGCCCCATGGCAACCACGTGGAACACGTTCTGAGCATTCACAAAGGAACCTGGTATAGCGTAATTGGCATCAAATCACACAATTATATTGCAAAACTGAACAGAAAAGTTATACAGGTCATGCCCTAGAGCTGCACGGATGTGCATCCCGTCACAATTGGACAGGCTGTTTCCGCCTTCCAGTGGCCCAGTGGGACTTCATTCTGGTCCTCACCAGACTCATGGGGCCCCCCTTTGACCCTTTGGGTTCCTCCTTTTTATTGTTCCTATCGTGGAAAGTAGCCTTCCTCGTGGCTGTCACTTCGGCAAGGATGGTCTCTGAGTTAAAAGCACAGACCTTGGAGCCGCCTTACATGACCTTCTTTAAGGATAAGGTGCAGCTGAGACCGCATCCAGCGGTCCTCCCGAAGGTGGCGTCTCAGTTTCACTCCAACCAGGACTTTTTTTCCCTTGTTCTCTGTCCGAAGCCACATGCCAGCGACAGGAAGCACCAGCTCCACCTGCTGGACATCAGGCGGGCTCTCGCATTCTACCTTGAGCGCACGAAGCCCTTTTAGAAGATGTCTCAGCTGTTCGTGGCAGTGGCCAACAGGGTCAAGGGCTGCCCGGTGTCTGCCCAACAAATCTCTTCCTGGATCATGGCCTCTGTAAAGGAGTGCTACAGCCTTGCAAGGGTACCCGTGCCATCAGTAACAATGCACTCAACCAGGGCACAGGCATCGTCAGCCATCTTCCTGGCTAATGTCCCTATCCAGGAGATCTGTAGGGTGGCCATGTGGTCATCAGTGCACACGTTCACGGCGCACTACGTCCTCATGCAGCAATCCAGGGAAGACACCGCAGTGGGCCTGGTGGGCCTGCAGTCTGCAAACGTTCTGACGTCTGACCCCTCTTCCCTTCCAGGTAAGGTTGGGGAATCACCTAAGTGGAATACACATGAGCAATCACTCGAAGAAGAAGATAAGGTTGCTTACCTGTAATTGATATTCTTCAAGATGTGTTACTCATGTCCATTCCACACCCACCTACCTTCCCCTCTGCCGGACTACCAGCAAGAAGAAACTGGTGAGGGCAGGGTCGGCTGGGGCTTATATAGGCAGCAGCAGCAGCAACGCCACTTGGGGCCGGCAGCCGACCCTGCGGGTACTGCTAGGGGAAAAACCTTCTGCCAGGCTCGTGCACGCAGCGCACACACCCCCTAAATAGAATGGACATGAGGAACACATCTAGAAGAATATCAATTACAGGTAAGCAACTTTATCTTCTTAGTCAGACTGGAACTCCTTTTGCTCAAGACTTCTTTACCCCAGACAGTGGTGGCATAGTATATGGTAGAATATGAACAAGTCATGTGCAACTTACTGCCACAGATGCTGTGTTCTGAATTTTCCAAGCAGAGTCTTCTTCAGTGGTCAGTAAAGGATCTCCCTGTAACCATTAGCCTCATCAAGAGAGCATGAAGGCTAAAGTAGCAAGGGCTAAAGGGAAGATTAGCCATACTTATGATACTTTATCCTAGAATCCTGAGCTGTGGCAGTAGGATTCATTTGGAAAAAGGGTTTACCTGTTTTATGACTGCAACCTGTTAAATCCTGAATTATCGGAACTTATGGCAAAAAAAGACACAAGATCTGTGAGGTAATATCTTTTATTGGAACAACTAGGTGAGAGAAACAAGCTTTTAAGCAAAAGGTCAGTTAGAGGCACCCTCATCAAACCTCTTACCCAAGAGAAATGACAAATGCGTATGAATTTTTGGAGGCTAGTCTGCAAGGTTATTGGTCTAGCCTGGTATCAAATTCAAGTGTCTTCACTATTGCCCAATAGCAGAGACACATTTTGGAGGGAGCAAATAGAGCCCTCTTTACAAAATGAGAAGAGGACATAAAGATTATGTTGATTTTGCTCTCCTGTGTTTCATTTTTCATCCTATCAGGCCCTTCTTTCCATAGAGGGAAGGGAAACTCTGTGCTTCAAAAGCCTGCTTTCTCAGTAAGTGGGTTTAATACTTTGGTTGGTTGAAGTGTTGACGTAATATACTCAGGCTTCTGTAAAGCATTTGACTTAGGGTTTGTCTACACTTCAGTCAGATGTAACTGCAGCACATGTAGACATACATTTGCTGATTTTGATGTAGATAGCTTAAATAAAAATGGCAGTGAAACTGCAGCAGTATGGGCTAGCCGCTTGAGTACATACCAAGGGTCCTAGGCAGGGTTGTAGAGCCTGTGCTCCAGCAGTTTCACTGCTTTTGTTATTCGAAGGAGCTAGATCAGCACTAACCCTGGTATATCTATAGATCTAGAAGTGCTGTAGGCCCACCTTTAAGTAATGTGTAGAACTATTCTTAGTCCATGGTATTTAGCTCTTAATAAACTTATTAAAAACTGGTGAACTGATAGACCGTAAAAAGGAATTGTAAATATATAATAGTCATCCAATGGGGAGGGGGAGATTGTCCCATGAGGATCTGTTCTTGGACCAATGCAGTTTAATAACTTTAGCAATAATCTAGAAGAAAATATATATAATTATTTCTGGTAAAGCTTATAGATGACACAAAAATTGGTGCAGTACGCTAAATAATGGTCAGAGACCATCCTGGATCACTTGATAAGATGGGCACATCTGAACAACATGTGTTTAACACAGCTGAAAGCAAGGTCAGACATCTAAAAACAAAGAATGTAGGTCACATTTATAAGGTGATGGACTGTATCCTGGGATGTAGTAATACTGAAAAGGACTTGGGGTCATGGTAGATAACCAACTGAACATGTGATGCTGTAACTGTAGATGCGTAATCAGAGGAATATCAAGTAGGAGTAAAAAGTGATATGAACTCTGAATGCGGCATTAATGAGACCATTACAGAGATACCATGTCTAGATGTGGTTTCTATTTAGATGTACATGGATTGAGCTTCTTTTAACTCTCAGTATAATTTAATGTTGAGATTTTTGAGAACTTGACTCATTTTTGTATCTCTGTTTTGAACACCTTCCAATTTTTGGCCATCCTTTTTGAATTGTGTTTTATCAATTTTGATTATAAAGTCTTTGGCAGGAATTGATCCTTACTGTGTGCATGTAGCACAAAAGGGCCTTCTTATGAGATGGGGCCTCTATTATAATAATTAATAGTAGTAGTAGTAGTATTTTAAAAAAATGTGGTATCATGTTTGTGTACTTGAAAGTTGCATCTTCACTTTTAGGATCCCAATAACTATATGCAGAGAATTTTTCCTTAATTATTAATTTTTTCTAGTATCTTGTGTATAATTCAGAAATTTGGGCATAGTTCTTCACAGCTCATAAGGCAAACTTCACTCACTTGAAATGCCAAACTGAGACATGATCCCCAATAGATTGTACAGAAGTCTAAATTATGGGTTCCTTGGGCTTGCCTTCCTCTCAGTGGGTTCAGATACATCATTGTATTATGAATGGGGCAGCTTAGACTTTCAGAGCTATTGTTTCAAGCATCTGCAGATCGAGACAGATCTCTCTGTATTGGTTTGCACTTGGTCACATTTTCAAGGTTTTCCACATGACCCAGAGAGTTAGGAACACTGAAACCTTGGTAGACACATGGGGGGGGGGGGGGGGAGGGAGGGAGAGAGGCATGAGGCCCTGCCCCTCTTTGTGGCCCAGCTCCTCCTATTCCCCCTGATGCTCTGCCCACTGGCCAAGCAGGAGCCAGGCAGTTAGCATTTCTCAGAGAGGGAGACGTAGGCCAGGGGCTGTTCTTGGTCACCCTGAGCCCATGCTGAGACTTCCTGGGTAGCTCCTAAAAGCTTTAGTTGAGGCTACATATCTCCAATTGTTTGTCAGTCCACAATTTAGGAGTGCTTCTGAATTCCTAAATGTTCATAAGCTGTCATTTAGTAGTATCTGCTGCTAATGCTTTCTACCATGTCTAGTTGTGAAGCTAACAATGTACCATCCTGGCAAATTATGACTTGGTTTCACTAATACTTTCATCATCTCCCAGCCAAACTACAGCATTGCAATATACCTGCACATGAAGTCATCTGCCCTTAGGAAACTCCGGTTAGTACAGAATACATCTGCATTTCTCCTCAGATGCAGAGGCTATTATGAGCATCTCATACGCTGTAGTTTGCTGTCTAGAGTGGGTTCTCATGGAATTTTTATTCAAAGTTGAGATCTCTGTCCTTATTTCTGGAGTGCTCAGTGATCTGGGGGCAGCATACCTAAAATATTGCCTGAAATCCTGATATAAGGACTGTGGCCAACAACTCTGTTCCTCAGTCCAAAAGGGCCAGGAGCCCCAGATTCTCTCTAAGTCTAGATCTGAGTGCGAGGCAATAGAATGCTGCAAGCTGCAGTCAGTTTCTCCACCGCCCTGCCTCAGCCACGATTGCAGAGTTCCTCATAGTTCCACCAAGGTAAATTCTTTGTTCTTTATAATTCTACCAACCAAATAGAAACCCTGCTACAGAAGTCCTTTACATTTGGATCCTATGCTGCCTTCACCTTCTGTTTTAAAACAGATTTCCAAATCTCTAATCTTGGGATTTTTAGCCTCTTGGGCTCCAGTCCAGCCTCCAATCCTGGTAAGCCTCTATCCATCCACACACCTGGTGGGAGCAGGTTCCATTATTAAGGGACAACATGGAAGAAATCATGGGGGTGCTTGTCCAAGAAGTAGATAAACAGCTAGGAACAATGTGATAAGATACAAGAATACCTTAGTGGTGAGGAGATATATTGTGATGAGCATTGAAATATAAGGGTATAACATTGTGTTTGCTGCAGTGAAGGAGGAGTTAGTGAAGAGATTCACTGGGCACTGACCTGATCAGAGTAATGTCCCAAATTGTGTTTGGAAAGCTCCTGGACAAAGACATACTTAAGGCAAGGCACAAGTCTAAGAAAATTGTCATCATACAAGAGAGGAATGGACTAAAGTCCGTTGGTAAAATCTCAGCTCTTTTCAGGGCTGTTTGTATACCAGTTTCTGCAGATAAACTCTTCAAGAGGTGAGGGAACAGATCCTAGGGAAGAACAGCCAGAAACAGTTCATGGTAATCTTGCATCATGATTTCCATCAAGAAAATCTGGGTCTTCCCCCACCCCAATCTTTTTGAGGCGCATAAGGTCCTTAGAGGGCTGTCTTTAGTTTACAGCCTGGGGTTCTGCTGCTTCTTCAGACTGATTAGTAACAGACATAGTAATCTTTGGCTGCTTTAAATCATTTTAGGCTGATGAGATTACCAAGGAGCAACAACATCATGGTGATTCCTGTAGCTGCACTGAGGAAGAAAGGGATGTATGTCCTCTTATACTTGGCTAGTTAGAGCCAAATAAGAGCAAGGAGCAATTAGGCTGACAGTCAGGAAGTCTGTAACTTCCTGGAAGTGCATAGTATTTGCGTGTACTAAACAGAGGGAAACCCATTATTGGGATAGTTGCCCCGATGAGGACATTTATTAGGGGAAAAGTATCCCTTTTTATTAATATTCAAGCAGATTTAGCAGAACATTTTATTTAAAACTAATAAAAAAACCCCTATAAATGTTGAGACTATACTATTTGGCAGTCTCTTCAAATAACTCCAAAATAGCAATCATTCCCTGGGCTGGTGTGTCCCAACTGAAAGCAATTACACTGTTTCTTTTCTCATCAGTTTTGCCACCTATGAATTCCCAGTGTAACTTCTGTAAACATAATTAAGAATACATGAACAATCCAATGCGGCATAACTCTAATTTCTCCCATGCTGCTTAACCTAAAAACTAGACTTGCAGTGTATGCATTTTATAAAACTGCTGCTCAATATGCTTGATTCAAGGTAGTGAAAGATAGGAAGATCTATATCAATTCAGCTGTTTTGAATGGTCTTGTCATTGGTGAAAGCAAGTCTTCCTTGCTTCTTTTTCACTAAAGGAATGTGTTCGATTCTTTCAGAATATGTTTAGAACCACAGGGCATATTACTGTACATTTTAAGGTGTAGTCTTTAAGCTTCTTAAACTCACCCTTAAATGCCCACTTTTTTACACAAAACTTCAGTAGCGCTCTTATGGGAAAATTAAAACCTTTTATATACCATCCATTTTAATTTGGGAAGGACGGCTTTCAAAAAGAGTGTTCTTCCCTCAGTGTATGATTAGACGATGAGAATTAATTTCTCCTGAGGTAATGCTTCAAACTGGTACTCCACTGATTGCATTTGTTACCACTAGATGTTCTACAGAGTTCTATGAAATTCTATGAAAATCAAAAAATGTCAATTAAATTCTTATTAAACTCAGTTACTTTTGAACTCTCTTCAGAGCTCTTAATCACTATACTTCAAACACAATTCATTTCTATTGTACTTTGCTTCTTTTTCACTGATTTAAACTGGTATCTTCCCCCACCCTCTCTTGATTTTTGTTCACTGTGTCTTCCTTGATTTTTGTTCTGTGTATTGCTTTGTAAGATTTTATTTATTTGTTAATTTTACCTGCAATAGCTGGACAGGTCTACCCCGGCAACTAGAGACTGGTAATTAATTTAAAAGTTTTACAAACTCAAAAATGTTGTATGCAACTGTAAGGGCCAAATTACAGCTGTCCCTGTGTGTGGAGTACTTAAAGTGGGGAGATTCAGTTTGTTTGGGTTTGAGACTGAGTGCTGCACCCTCACTTTGAATATATAAATGGACTGGAAATCTTCTTTCACACTCTTTAAGTTTAAACATTTTTAATACAGTAAAATCAATCCACAAGCCTTACCAGTTGTATCATTACTTCGCAGGAGTGGTACCCGCAATTCACAGGTGGTCTCAAATGATGTACGGTGGCTTTGAAGAATTAATCTTTCTTCACTCCACCCGTCAAAAAGGAATCCTGTTCCTAGACACTGCCCACAAGTCACGACCACTTGTCCCAGAAGATTAGGACCCAATCTTGGTTTGTTGCTTCAGGATACTGAACCCGTTAACAAGGTTCTCTAATTTGTCAAGGCTTTGTCCTCGAAGAGAAACTGTTTACCTTAGTTGCTTTATTTATGTAATGGTGATAGTTGTATTATTTTTATTAATCTACAGTTTCATTTTAAATTTCCCAAGAAGACACTGCTGGTGGGTATCTGAATTCTGCATCAACCCAGGAGTGTTGTCTCTGAGGTAGGGGGACCCACCGTGGCGACTATGAAGATGATTCATTATGTAGGTTTGCACCTGGTTATTTAGGAATAACGGACATTCCATGATCTTTCACTTTGGTGGTGTCCTCACTCTCTGAGTGATCAATTTAATCTGTTGTAGGAGCATGACTGTTTTCCTAATGCTTAAACCCAGATCCCTGTTATTGAAGATTTTTAAGAACAAGGTAGACAAACACTTGTCAGGGATGCTATAGATATACTTGGTTCTGTTTCCATGAAAGTGGATTGACTAGATGACCTCTTAAGGTTCATCCAGCCCAGTATTTCTGTGGTTCTGTATCTCAGCATTTAACAGTAAAGTCTTTCACCAGTGATTGTTCATTTTTTAAAATTTTATTTGTTTTGTTAAAATTGTTTAATTTTTCTCCAAATGGCTGCCTGACATATCTCCTAGAAAATGAGTAATCTTCCAAATTTGTTGCAATCTGGGTAAGAGAGAGTGGGGAGGAATATATGGGCATATTTTTTTTATTCTAGACTGTTCTATATAGGTTCTTATACCACACTCATCATTGTTGTATCTGAGTGCCTTCCAGTAGTGTGTTAAGCAATGTGACTATATATCAGTCGCATGTTGTTTGTTCTCTCATGTCTCCCAAGAGAGAGATGAGTATGCAGTGGAGTGGCTTGGTTTGCTGGCATGGGGTGATGAGGGGGATTTATATACCTGTTGCCATGTGTTTGTTAGAATGGGCAGGTGACAGATGTGCACTTTGCTTTGGAGTGGAAGGTGCTGTGGTATGTGATAGTCCTTAGTTCTTTGGCCAGTTCATCCCACAGTGTTGAGCAGCCCTGATAGAAAGTCCTGTCTCTTGAAGAGATGAGCTTTTCTTTTAGTGTTGGGAGTTCCATTGTGCCATTTGGAGTGAAGTTGTCGACCACAATCTTCATCCCAGAGCTATACATAATCTTTTAGTTGTGCTGGACCCAGGACATGGAGTGCTTTGAGGATAAGGACCAAGAACTTGAACTTAAATCAGAATTCTGTGGGAAGCCACGAATGCAGAGGCTAGATTTGATGTTTGTGGTAGACCATATTGCTGTGAAGATGCACGTTCATTTGAGAAGCTGAATAGAACTTTCTTGTAATAAGACTGAAACACTCACAGTAACTTCTGGTACATTCTTTAACTTCCTGGGTAACGCTCTCTTAACTTCCAGACAGAGCTCTTTCAAATCTTTTAAGATATTATTATTATTATCAATAGTAGTACTACTGTAGCACTAGGAGTTTTGTTTCTTTTGTGATAGGCGTACATAATGAGAGATAGGGCTTGCTTAAATGTGTTTATAATTAAGTGGGCAAAACAGGTAGCGGGTGGGAGGGGAAAAAGTGGTGTAGAGTACAAAGGAGTGAGAAAGCTAAGTGAGTGGTTAAGGGGTTTGGGAGACCAGGGTTCAATTCCCAGCTCCACTACAGACTTCCTTGTGTGACCTTGGGCAATCACTTAGTCTCTCTGTTTCAATTCTCCATCTGTAAAATAAGGACTGTAGCACTTCCTTAATTCACAGGGTTTTTATGAAGAAACAAATAAATTATAAATTGTGAGGTGCTCAAATCTTATATATATGTACTTAAGAAAGAGAGGTAAAATGATTTACCAAGATCATACCACCGGTCAGAGGCAGATCTAAAATATAATCCCACTCTCCTGACTCTCAGTCCGGTGCTGTATCTCTTATATTAACTGCTCCCTATACTGAATTGGACTTGTACAAAGATTTACCCAAGAAAGGGAAAAATATTCTCCAGTTATGACATTGTTCCATGGCCTTGCTAACTCCCTGCATCCAATTCCCTCTTTTTTTTTTTATTTTGGGATCGCCATTTCTTGCCGTCATCTGCTCTCTTCCCTTCCACAACACTGCTGCTGGTTTGCCAGATGGGCGGGCGTGATGGATAGCTTCCTGCAATAGTCCATCTTGGAATTATAAATTTATAATATATAATGCATTTTAACTTTCATTTTGAAACATTCAATTTAAGTGTTTTAAAAAATATATATATTAAAAAAAACTAGGATATGATTATATTCATGAACTACATAAATTAACACCACTACTGAAAATATAACCTTACTCTCCCATGTTCTTGGAAATTGATAGTATAATAATTGAATAAACAGAAATTAATATAGAAAAACATGAATTGAATGATTTATACCACACTTATTGTTAGATTATTATATTATACTAATTATACTGTTGAACTAATTGTATTATCCGTATTTCAATCAGAATCAGTGAAACATTTCATCATAACACAATCAATAAATAAAAAGCACCATCATTTAAAAAGTTAGAAATTATTGGATTCTTGTTTTGTGTGTTTGTAGAACTGGAATTTTGTACTTGAAATGCAGTGAGAGCTTTGTTCATTGCTGTTCATACGTGTTCAACTTCATAAGATTTATTTCTTTCAGCACTCTATACTCTTGGCTAAAATCACTGTACAGTTAATATGGCCTGAATCATTTTACTGTATAAAAGTTTGCAGCTAAAAGACATTGACTTTAATCATTTAGTAGTAATCATAATAATAGTTATTTATATAATTTTCTGTTTGTCCTGAAGGATGTAAACATATTTTACAAACTCTGAAGAATTGTTTAACTGAAGATTTAAATGTTGTCACCCCTTGAAGTTGTGGGTTAAAACTAAAAATGATCTAGATATATCAAAACTATAGGGCTCTCCTATATACATCCTCCCAGTTCTTTTGATATATTATTGTTTCACACCACTCTTGTTCCCCCTTTTCCTTTTCCCCACTCCAGACAATAGCACAAACTCACTCCAGTCATGCCATGGTCAGCTAATCAGCTGTGTGCTGCACCGCTGTCAGCTAACTTCTTCTTTGTTCTGCAACAGATTCATTTGCGATGCTCTGCTCAGTAATGCGTTTCTGGAAAGATGACTATTAATATTCCAAATCTGAAATAGCTTCTAACAGCCACTGTTTTAATAAAGACAGTTGACTGAGAAATATTTCCTCTCCTCACTCCCCCAAATTTATATTGACCTAAGGCCTAGGATCAGCAATATTCACTCCTGGATCAGTGACAGTTTAATGTCTCAGAGAAACCTATAGCGACAGGAATTGGATAGAAAAAGTTTTATAACTTGGGTGGCAGAAATTCGATGCATTTCCAAATGGGATATAGCACTTGCTTTTAGTTTTGGTTGGTCCTAAGCTAAACTATTTTGGGTTATATTTATATGATTCTGACATTAATGAGTTATTCATTTATCTCTCCTTCTGGGTATTTGCACTGTTGGTCTTAGGAATGTCATGATCTACAGGCAGATACACATGGAAAATAGTTCCAAAAATATTTTAAAAACTCCCACATTTCTGAAATAGTTTCTTTGTAACATATGGCACATACAGAATACACAATGGTATATGTGAAGGATGTGAGAGAGACTGTATTATTTTATCAAAACAAACAAGGAGTTTTGTGGCACTTTTAAAGATCAACACATTTATTTATCACATGAGCTATTGTGGGAGTAAATCCCACTTCGTCAGATGCTTTAAAGATGGGGAGCTTACAGAATGGGAGGAAAATAAATGCAGGGAAGTGTAAGTCAGAGGATCAGGTCGGGCTGTAACAGCAAATCAGAGTCATTAAGATTCAAACACTGGGGAACAGCATATAGAGGAAGGTGAGGTCAAATCACCTGTTGTAATGAGAAAAAAAAATCCATAGTCCCTGTTTAACCCTGAGGAACAGAATCAAATTTACATATAAATTCCAGTTCTGCAGTATCTCTTTGAAGCTGTGATTTCATATTCCTTTGTTTGAGAACAGATATTAACAAGTTGTCAATGGAGTGAGCAGGGAGATTGAAGTGTTCCCCATTGGTTTTTGAACGTTGTAATTTCTGATGTCAGACTTACGTCCATTTATTCTTTTTTATGAGTACTATATGTTCAAATTTTGGTTTGATTATTATTGATTGCTACAGGATTACCAAAAATTCAGTTCAGCTATAAACTGACCCGGCACATAGACAGAAAGGGAGACAGACATCTCTTATGCCCAGTGCTTTTTTTCTGCCGGAACGCACCGGAACAGCGTTCCGGCACCTTTTTTTCCCCGCCGGTGCTCCCTCCCAGCTGCGCAGGCTGGGCCGGGCTGGGGAGATTTAAATCTCCCGCCCTGAGCATGCGCAGTTACAGCGTGCTCAGGACGGGAGCGGCCTGGCCGGCAAGCAGCTCTGCCGGCCGTCTCTGTAGTTCCCAGCCTCCGGCCAGGTAAGGGGGCTGGAGGGAGGCCTGGAGAGGGGGGGGGGGGACAAGGAGACGGGCCGGGTTAGAGGGGGG
>ML685785.1:6043835-6069922 GCA_007922175.1 Pelusios castaneus | reverse complement strand
CTTCCCTGCCTTCCTTTCTCTTCTTTCTTCCTTTCCTTTTTTTCTTTCTCTTCTTTGTCTCCTCCTTCCTTCTTTTTTCTTTCTCTCCCTTCTTTTTTAAAACTTTTTAAAAATTAATTTTAAATAAAAACCTTTCTTAAAATTAGATTTCAATTCCAAATTCATTCCAATTAAATTAATTAAACACTAATTAATTAATTCTATTTACAGTCACTTTATCTTCAATTAATGCCTATAATTTCTGTCTTGTGAGTTTTCCCCAAAAATTTATTCTGAAAAAGTTTTTCACACGGCTTGAAAATTTTGCACACAAGCCACCAAACCTAGAGGGAACATTGGCTACTAGTTGCGTACACAACAGCAGGCCAGCAGGCTAACATCGGTCAGTCCCACACTCTGGGCCTGGCCGGAGCCCACAGCACCAACAAAAAGTGTGTGGATGCATTACTGCCTGCCACCCAGTACCCAGAAACACAGGCCAGCAGCAGACGTGATAGCTACGCATTCATGTTTTTTTCTAATTATAATACGGCCCCCCAACAGTCTGAGGGACCGTGAACTGGCCCCCTATTTAAAAAGTGTGAGGACCCCTGCTGTAAGACCTCACAGGTTGTCTTTCAGTATATTAGCGGCCTGCATAGTTAATAAAACTTAACAGTTTTTACCTTGTATTTTTATTTCTTTGATATATTCAAAAATTTACTGTTTACTGCACTATTTTCAGTGTTATTTCTTTATGACACGACGGACATCAATAGGAGTTCCGGTACCTTTTTTTTTAGAAAAAAAGCACTGCTTATGCCCCTTCGCCCCATTTGTCAATACTTAAAAGACAATGCAGAGAACTGCCACCGTGAAGCTTATCCCCAGTTCCCCTTGGAGGGTGCATAAACTGATTTGACCAGGTTCAGGAGGACCAGGATAGACAAAAGAACTTGGAAGGGAACAAAAGGATTTCCTTTGGAAGACAAGGGAAAGAAACACAGAGACTGAATGGGAGCAGGCAGTCCTTTCAGACCTCGGCGTGGGGGGTGTTAGTATAAGTTAAACCTACCTTAGCTTTAGGTAAGATAGTTATGCACGTACAGTATTTTTGGTGCTAAAAAATCTTTTCTTGTGTTTTTATTCCTCCTACTCAGATTAAACTATATGGTGTTTTGAACACCTATGGGGTGTTCAGTTAAATCAAGCCCTTTAAGATTGAGAGGTGCTAGAGATACAGCTAGCCAGGAACTATGATGGTATGGTGTGGTACAAAGGTTTTATTGGTACTTGCATGGGATGACTTGTATAATTCACTCATGGCTTTACCACTTGAGAGTAATACGGCCATACCAAATTCATGCTTATTATGTCTTTTGTGCTACACCATCATATACTGCTTATCAATTATATAGGAAGCAGCAGCAGCAGCCCCTATATTTAGGTTACCTAGCACATTTTATTGTGAATATTATTCACACCATTTTTTTCACAGCTCAGGCACTTCATTGTTTGCAGATGGACTTTAAAGTTTACAGAAGGATAGTCCTGGGATTCATGAACAGCCTTTTGCTGGCCTTGTATAAATTCATTTGGTTTTGGATGGTTAATGAGCTGTTAATATTTATAATTTTCTGTATGTATCTTGCTTATTACAGTTTATTCCTAAGTAGCCGCCGAAAACTCTGAATACTCTATTAGCATTGTGCATACATACACTGCTTCTCTTGAGAATGCTACACACACAAGACATCCAAAAAGGACATAGACAAAATGGATTCTCTTGCTTTGAACCAAATTACTATGAATTCAAAATTCACTGTTTCTACTGATTTGCTATTAATAGTTCACAGCGCTTACTATCGAACAATGTCTTTGTAATAGGATAATTCGTCCCCATAAGTACTCAGAAAAGCAGATCCTATGTGTCTCAAATTGAGCATCTGATCATTGAGTCATCCAAAATTAAGAATTTTGCAAATTTCAGCCTTAATCTGTTTGTCCCCATTTCTTCTTCTGTGAAAAACTGACTCTACCTCACAGGAGTATGGTAAAGATTAATTTTTTATTAGGGTCATGTATCACAGTGATTAGTGTGATGGAACAGATCATGAGGAAATGAATAATTTTGATTCAGAGCAGGCTTGGATGATGTGCAGTCAATAAAGGAGAGGTTTACACATGAAATGAGAAGTATAAAAAGAAATATTGAACAGGTGCCTCATAGCTTGAGCACTGAATGAGGCAGGGGTCCTTTGCGAAAAGTTTATTGTGTAATTAAAGACTGTATCATACTGCATAAATAGGTGGGCAACTTCAAGCAGTTTCTGACTGCTGTGTGCTTCACTCTGCATCCAAAATATTCTTGTAATTTAGGTTTTTTACTGCAACTTTGCATAATTTTCTACATGTGTATATTTGTTTTTCATGGTATAAAATTAGATTATCTTGAATTAGTTTTGTTCATATGTTAGTCTTTAATATTTTTATATCTTCATCATTATAATGAAAGAACTTTAAAGTATTATACTCAGAAACATGACTCTGCAAATTACATTGTGAGTTCTTGTTTATATACCCTCAAATGGTGTTTGTGTCACATTTGGTCAGGTTAAGAGCTCTTTCTGTTTTTTATGTCATCTGCAATTCAATAATGAAAATCATGCAAGTCACATTTAACTGATGATGAATGAATGAGGCAGAATAGATTCCAGCTCAATCTTTTGCATTTATGTTGACTTGCAAGACTGGCAGGATTAAAAACTTGTTTATATTATTGCAATTAGTAGCTGTGACTCGGAGACACAAGGATCCTATGAATATGCCATTTTTACATGCTCTCTTGTGTGACAACTATAACTCTTAACATGGACAGAGTTTAGGTCTGAATGCCACTAATTTGACCTCTATCTTTCCCCTTTTCTACAAACCACCATTATTCTTGGTATGGGGCAAGCTACTCAATGCTCATGAGAAGCTCTGTAACAAATGAACAAGGAGTCCTGTGGCACTTTTAAAGACTAACAAATGTATTTATCGCATGAGCTTTCGTTTTGCTTGTTTTGCTGACCTAGACTAACATGGCTATCCCTTTGGAACTTGTAACAAATGAGTGTATGAAAATGAGGAAATAGGCATCCATTTCAAGCTACCAAATGGTAAAAAAAGTAAGAGGTTAAAAACAGGCTGTTTTCTTCATTAACAAAACAATGTTTAGTAATTAAGTGTTAAGTTGACATAAAGCTGTGAACTTTAAGAGTAGAATCATTACATACAAATAAACCAAATGAGGAGATAATTTAAGGGACATTGTCAAGCGTATTGGACCTCAAAATATATTAGCTTCCACCACAAGGATTCCAAACTTGATCTAGCCTTAAAAATGCCTACGAACTAACAAAATAATCAACTTTATTATATCTGCTTATTTTTGAATTCTATAGCTCTTCAAACTCTTTCCCAAAGGGGTAGTTGCAATCTACCTCAAGCTAGTCTCAAAGAACTTCCTGCTTGTTCAGTAGGAAGAATAGAAAACTGTTCTTGTGTGATTTCCATCCCAGTTTGGCAGGTTTAGAGGCAAAATCCATTACAGTCAACCGGAGTTTTGCAATGAAATTAAATGGGACAAGATTTTTACCCTAGGTGTTTATCCAGACTGAACCATAAACATCCCTAAGGTTCAGTTTTACTTAAATTCTAATTAAGAATATTCTATGCTTGCAACCACTATAGCTATTTCACTGCCCATTGAAACAAGTATGAAAGAGATGTCCAAAGACACAGCGTGTCTTTTCTCTTGTCCAAAGATATAGCATGTTCTTCTTGCTTGTCTGCAATTAGATGGATTTTTCCTTATTACTGTGAAAAGATAAGGGATGCAGTTAAAATGTTTCATGGCACAGTGAAGATATAAAATATGAATGCACAAGTAAGGGAAATTCTGACTCCACTTCAATACAGATGCCAGAGCAAGGCCAAGCAAGCCGCTGGGAAAGCGAGGGAGGTGTTAAAAAGAAACATAAACATAAGGCCATAAACTGACCATGGCCAAGATGTAACACCTCTCTCCCCCTCCCATGGAGTACAAAAGGGGTTTATTAAAGCCCCCAAACCACTCAAAATGGAACATGACAATATATTGAAATGGTCAGGTTGGGATTAAGGGCCCTGGGGGCCCCAGGCTGTCTGCTCACTGTGGGGGCCCCCCTTCCCCTGGCCTGGGGCCCTGCCAGTCTCCTCACCCCCACCATCGTGGGGGCTCCTACCTGGGCTGGTGCTGGGGGGGGGGTGGGGGGGGCAGAGGCTGCGCTCCTGCCCCACCCCTAGGCCAACTGGTCCACCCCTGAGGGTGGGGAAGGCCGGCCTTGTTCACTCTGCTTCAGGGGCAGGGCTGGGACCAGCTGCCACGTGGTGCAGCTCCAGTGCAGCCTTCCTGTTCTCAGAGTGGAGCGAGCATGGCTGGCCTGCCCTGCCCCTAGAGGCAGACTGGGTGGCCCAGGGGTGGAGCAGGAATGGCTCCAGCCCAGGTTCCCACACCCCAGCATCAGCAGGGTAGGGGCTCGCTGCCATCTGTCCCTCCTGCCAGCACTGTGGGACCTAGGTGGGGGGGAAGGAGAGGGGCGGCAGATATGTCAGGGCCCATAGGTGTTGGAGTCTGGGGCTCCCTTTCAGGCCAGGGCCCAAGGCTCAATCCTCTATAGCCCCTTTATTAATTTGGCCCTAGAAATGGTTGGTACCAAATTTGGGTGGGGAGGGCGGCAGCTACAGGTAAAATTAAGGCCATCAAGAAGAAGGAGGGGGGTTTCATCAGTGTAGTCAGTGAAAGAAGGAGTTCTATGGGCATATAGAACTAAGATTGGGGGGAAGGAAACTCTGTCGTCATATAGAGAAATAAGCCCAACTGATGTGAAGGGCTTGGGTACAGTTAGGGTTTTAAGCTTGTCAGTGTAACCCCCAATAAACCCTTTGTAGAGTATCTGCAGATTGGACTCTGGACTGTTGCTTTCTGGCAAACTGTGTTTGGGACTTAAGACAGGGTGGGGAAGCTCTAACAGAGATAACTTAGTAAATACACTAAGTTTGGAAAGAGTAGTTAATGTTTCTTATCTTTCATATTAAACAGCATGGCAATGACTTATTTCTTATAACAAACTTACTGGGATGAGCTGTACTTAATTTTATTCTTGATGCCTAAATTCATGATATCTTTAATTAAATTATACTGATTTTGCTTAAAATGAATCGACTGACTAAAAATGGAAGGAAATTGTTTAAATGTCCGTTGGAATAATTTGAACTCCTTTGGGTAAATGCACATTAGGTCCAGTTTTAGTGCTTGACTGCAAACTGAATTAATCTTAGCTTTATATCCTTTCACCTTCTTTCATGCCCTAAGCTCCACTCACCCCACACCTCTCCCAATAAAGATGATATCCAGTATTATTTAGGGGGATGGAGATTTTGAATTGAAAAAAATAATAAAAAATTTGTGCTCTTAAAGCATTGTAATATGAGTTCTTGTTGTGGCTCTTCATTTCAGTAAGGCTCACTGTCAGTAGAGCTATTTGTAGAACAGTATATTTCTTTCTAGACAATGAGCTTGGATATTTTACAAAGGCACTAAACTAAAAGAAAGGGAATCAAAACAAATAATTTCCAGGGTGGAGGATGAATTTTTTTAATCTGATTGCCATTTTCATCTCAGAGCTCATTTAAAAAAAATTAAACACACGTCATCTCAGTGTCACATGTTCTGAATGATCAATTAAAACAAATACATCTAAGAAAATGGAACTCATTGGTTTGGTCTTAAAGGACAAGTGCCCCTCCTTCTTCCCTGCACACTTGCTGGGAATTAATATGGTCTTCTGGTAATTTACAGAGGCAGAACAAAAATGATTTTTCTTCATTACTTTGTGTAGATCCATCAGACTTTCACATAACAAAAATCATTTGGGTAAAATAGGTATGTTGATTTATTGTTCACTTATGTTGTAGTGATGAAAAATTACTGGATGAAATTCTATGCCCTTTGTTACATAGGAAGTCAGACTAGAAGATCATAGTGGTCCTTTCTGACCTTAAAACTATGGTTCTATAGAGAACAATGAGTATTTTTCTTTTATTATTATGAAGAAGTATATTCCTGAGGAAAAGGAGGCATTGCTAATACTTAATCTCTTTAGAGATTGCACTATGGCTCAGCTGTTCACAAAACTCTAGCAATGCGAATTTGTTAGTCTTTGTTCCACCTTCTTGCACAGACTTCAGGCTCTAGATCTCTTACATGACAAACTTTTCAAAGATGAAATGAAAAATGAGTACACAATGGTATGCAAAATTAAATCTCTGTTCAATTTGGCAAAGGCAGCGTTGCTTCTGAAATTGGTATAGACTTGAAAATCCTTATTCTGGAAGAAAGCCATGCCAAGTGGTTTGTTGCCAACTGTGAGCAAATAGAACTCACCTAAAAGATTGCCCCAGAGACTTTGTTTCCTGGAGTTACTGCTGCTCATTGTACATGCTGTGATAGTCAAAATGAAGTGAATATCTGAACAGAAGCAATAAAAGATTCTGACTTAATAGCACACTATTTTTCTATTAGTGCCATATTGTATTATTTGAATTTTAAACACTATTTCCTTTAAGAACATAAAAATGGCCGTACTTGGTCAGACCAATGGTCCATCTGGCTCAGTATTCTCTCTTTTGATAGTGCCCAGTGCCAAGTGCTTCAGAGGGAATGAACAGAACAGGCAATCAAGAGATCCATCCCATTTCAAGCTTCTGGCAAACAGTAATCACTGCCCCTGGGGCTAATAGCTATTGAAGAACCCATCCTCCATGAACTTACCTATTTCTTTTTTGGACCTCATTATAGTCTTGGCCTATTAATTGCATTTGATGACCCCTTGTGTTATGAAAAGGAGTAAATGACACTTCCTTTTTCTCCACACCAGTCATGATTTTATAGACCTCTATAATTTCCCCTCTTAGTTGTCTCTTCCTTATATGGACGCTTTTTCCATACCCCTAATCATTTTTGTAACTTTTTCAATTCTAATGCATCTTTTTTTAAATGGGGTGACTAGATTTGCATACAGTGTTCAAGATGTGGACATACTGTGGATTTATAAAGAGGCAATATGATAATTTTCTGTCTTATCAATTTCTTTCCTAATTATTCCTAACATTCACATTAGCTATTCTCCA
The DNA here is from genome assembly GCA_007922175.1 of Pelusios castaneus. Classification (NCBI taxonomy): domain Eukaryota; kingdom Metazoa; phylum Chordata; order Testudines; family Pelomedusidae; genus Pelusios; species Pelusios castaneus. Next base: position 6,062,728 of record ML685785.1, on the reverse strand, counting down.
GTCAACTGATACAGAAACTGATCAGTTTGTTCCAAAACTTCCTCTAATGCCACCTCAATCTTGGACAGTTCCTCAGATTTGCCAGCTAAGAATAGTTCAGGTTTCGGAATCTTCCTTATATCCTCAGCCATGAGGACTGTTGACAGAATTCATTTAGTTTCTCTGCAATAGGTTCATCTCCTTGGTCCTTTAACAACCCTTCTAAAAATTAAAGTTCAATTAAAAATTCATTCAAATTCAGTTAATTAAACCCAATTAATTTTATTTACAATGTGAAGTAATTGAAAGGGACTGTTTATTTGCATGTTTCTCATCAGAGCCTACCCATATTTTATCAACTTTCACCCTCTCCTCCTTGCTAGGATATAGAGAAACTCTATTAATAGATCCTCCCCCTTCAGTTTAAAAAAAGTCATTAACATTTATGAACATTGATTTTTATTGCTTGATCCTGTTTTTGGTATAATAAGCCTTAAACGTTCCCAGTCAAAGTATTTTTACGGCATATACAGTGCAAGTACATTTAACAAATATTTCTACAATGAAAGTTTTAATTCTATTGTACTCTACTATTAACAAAAATATAACTTTTTGCTGCAGAAGCAAAATGTAGTCTCATGAGTGAGGTTTTTAGTTTTGTCTTATTACCGGGAGTTCTCTGCATACATGTTGCTTAGAGATTGTTTGAACTCCACAACAGTCATTTTTTTTTTTTTAATTTTTTTTTTACTGATCACAAAGATTTCACCTTTATCAAAGCAAGCTGGAAAAAGAGGGATAAGGCCATATAAATGTGATCTAATATCCATGTCAGCCAAGTGTGAATTCTTGTGATGGGTTCAAGTTCTGAGTTTGTTGCTGCTTTTGTTACAAAAGGATGCATCTTGAAATCAGAGATGATGCTCTCTCCCACAGTCAGTTCTCATACTGTTAGTATCCAGCCATTCTGTCAGTAGCAGAATCATATCTGAGATTCCACTGCTCAGTCTAGTTTTCCAAATCTCCTCTTTCTCCTTAAAAGCTGCAATCTTGTTACTCACCTAAATTATGGTTGTCTTGCCCCCTTATGTGGACAGGTTCAGCACATTTAACAAGTTAAATACGCCTATGAAATATACAACCTATATTGGGTCAATCTTGGGATTGTAGCTGTGCACAGAAAGAAAATGCAGCAACTCTTTGTGAAACTCAGAAACTTTCCAACACTGTGCCCTGAGGTAGGCAGTGTATTTCTGTATGAAATAATAATTTGTAACGATGTGCAACCATTTCTGAAGACAGCTTTGCAAAAAGGCATGAATTCAAAGGCTAGGACTTTACAAAATTCAGAACTGTCACAGCTGCATTTAGCATATCATATAATTTGGGTTCCATTGGCTTGTATTTGTGCTACAACATCATTCCTGTTGCATGTCATAGCAGCAACACTGTCCATGCAAACAACACCACACTTGTACAATCTAGCGATGCAGCTTTCATGAAATTATCCAATAATTTGAGTATTTCCTGATCTCTTGTCTATTCTGTAACTCCTGACAGAAAAGAGACACTTCCAAAATTTCCCCCAGCAAACATAATGAACAAAAATTTATAATTATGCTTTATTGCTAACATCATTTGTCTCATCAAACTGAATTGCAAATTGTTCACATTTACATAGCCTTTCAGTTAGTTGCATTCTACATTGTGTGAAAGCTCTTCAATTCTCCTTCTAATTGTGTCATTAGTATGGCCTTAAGTTTCTTTGCTGCATCTTCACTTACCATCACTTTGCACATTTTTACAACAGCTGAAAGAATCAGTTCTTCTCCATTGCTCTGGGATGTTTTACTCTTTGCAATCCGATATGCTGTTAAGAAAGATTCTTTCAGAGCCTTTTCCAGAGCCAGTGTTAGGTTGTCTTTGAGTTTTCTGTCAGTTGTATTATTCTTTCTTTCACTGAAAAAAAATCCCTAGATATTTCTTTATAGTCCAGGTGCCTTGTTGTGAGGTGTCATTTCAGCTTTGCAGGTTTCATTGCTTCATTTGATAGATTTGTAAACTTATAACGAATGCACTGTGGTCGTCCATCATTAAATTCCATAAAACCAAAATCTGTGCAACTTTCATCAAACTTTCTGTTTCTCATCTGTTTTTTCCTACTTTACTCTACATTGTCCATAGCTTTAGCATAACTAGCAATACTAGTATGAAGCATTTTTAGACGGATCCATTTTTAATGTAACTTGCTCATACACTGTACAAATATATTCCACTTCCACCCACTGAAGACATCTCAGTCATAAAAAAAGACATAATTTCTGATTTGCTGTCACAAAGCAGTGAGATTTTTTTTATGGTGATGCTTATGCAATGTGAGTATTATTGCATTGTTCATGCATCATGGAATACGTTGTGTAAACAGAAATTGTAGATTTGTTAGTTTTAATCATTAAGCAATGCAGATGTCTGTTGAGATTTCTTTCATAATATTTTACAGACTCTCTGTGAAGTCTGTAAGGACTCTGGGGAATCCATGGTTTGAGAACCTCTATGTTAAGGAATATTGGGGCTTTTTTTTGAGCCGGTATGGTGTACCGGTGCCTATTTTTCCTGGCCGGCCCCGCTGCCCAGCTGGGGGCTGGGATCACCAAGGGAAAGAAGGGGGTCTCCTTTCCCCTGCTGCTAACCACAGTCCCCAGCTGGGCAGTGGGGCTGGCAGGGGACAGCAGGTTTGTCTGACCTACAGCCCACGGGTCAGAATCTGGCCTGCCAGGGGTTGGAATCTTGCCCACGGCTGCTTGGGAGCTGCAGCCAAGCTGGGGACTTTTCAAATCTCGCACACTGAGCATGCTCAGATACGTGGCTCAGGACGGGAGCAGCCTGCTCAGGGAGCGACTTGGGAGGCTTCTGCAGCTCCGGCAAAGTAAGGGGTAAGGGTCAGGGAGCTGGGGGGGGGGGTACGGGGAAGGGACCCAGGGCTGTCGGGGATCCGGCAGGGAAGGGTTGGGGGTGTCGGGGAGCCGGTGGGGAAGGGGCCCGGAGGTGTCGAGGTTTTGGCAGGCAGGGAAGAGGCTCAGGGGTGTCTAGGAGTTGGTGGGGAAGGGGTCCGTGGGTGTTGAGGAGCTGGTGGGGCCTAGGAAGGCTGCTGGGGGCCAGAAGTGGTGGTGGGGGTTGGAAAATTGAATGTGGTCCCTTGCCCAAAAAGATTCTATGACACTCCTGGAGGCCAGGATCTGCAGAGGATAGAAGCAGGTCTCCTTTCCCCTGCTGACAAACACCCCCCTCCCGCCGCCTCCCCCCTCCCCCCGCTCCTGCTGACATACGAGCACCTTTAAAAAAAAAAAAAAAAAAAGCACTGAGTAATATCAGTATCTCATTCTCCCTTTAGAAAATGATTATTGTCAGTAAGGTGAGACAATAGAAAGGGCGTAGCATTTTTTTAGTCAAAATGACTTTTCATCCACAGTTTGCCAGGAAACAGTACTGAAGTCTAGAAACTAACACAAGGGAGTTTGAAAATAAAATGAATAATTATCTAGATTATAAATTATTTTAGAAATATTGGATGGGAGGGATTTTATTTTTACAGAACTACAGGCTATTGTTTTCCTTTCTAGACCACATTCCTTACTTGATCTTTATCATATGATGATATGAAAATGACAATTAGTTAAACAGTAAAGAAAATGCTTTAGTGGGGAGGGTGTTGAAATGCTTGTGGGGGAGGGGGATAAATACTGCAGGTAAATGTAGTGTGGTGAGTACAATATGTTTGTGAATGAGCATAATAAATTATTAGAAATAGCTGTGTTTTTAATGCTCCTGGATATAGAAGTTTGACTTGTCAGCCATAGGATATGTTAAAAAAGTTTAAAATAGCTTGCTTACATGGTGGTCCACATAAGGAAAAGATTGGGAACCGCTGCCATAGCTTATTTTAAAGGTGTGTTGTTTAATAGAAGAACAGACTTTTGGTTGATGACCAATGTTCCCTCTAAGCTGATGATGCAGCTGCGCAAGTTATGGTATTCGCTAAGCGGCAATTTGTGAGACATGGTGCTGCTTGGGCAACAGTTTTTTGGCACCGGAAGCATCAGCATGCCTAAGCACCTCAATTCAAAAGAAATTCATAGATGTGTTTTCATTCGAACTTTAATAAAAATGTTAAACTGAAATACTGCAGTTTTATTAATTTACTAAACAAATGTGAGATGATGACACTTGCTGCCGCACCTATCTAGCCTCTACCGTCATCTACACCTCACAGTTTTTGTTCCCTGTCTTTGTCACATTTCCAGACTATATATACAGAGTCAAGGTCAACCTCATGATGGAAGGTTCAGAAATTTTAGCAGCAAACATCCATAAAGCTCTAAATACAGAAATGGTGATTTTCAAAGGCTTATAACTTGACCAGATCTGGGCGTGTTTTCATGGGGACCTTTCTGTCCCCAGAACTATCACTCTATCAGTTTTACCATAGAGGCACTAGCTCACATGAGAATGTTAATTCTTATAAACAACTAAGAATAGTGGGCTTCTAAAATATTAGGCATTCAGGTGCTATGCTTCCTATAGAGAATACATGATATAGTAGTATAAGTATTCTATCATCATCATGAGTCTGAGGAAGCAGTTCATGAGTGACAAAAGGAGTTATGCAGATCATCCTCAACTTATGCCAACTACAATCCATCATATACTCTGCATATGATACTTACATTACATGAAAAAAGTTATTGCAGGAATGCTTTAGAGACTTAAAAAACATTTATTGTAAATATTTTTTAAACTCTCACTATAACAGCAGGTATATTAGTTACCGTGAGTTCAGTGTTTCTTGGATCAGAGGAAGACATAAAACCCTCTAAAAGTTGCATGAGACAGCTTGTCTATGCATATAAAAGTCACAGTTTTCAGATCCATTGTTCTGGGCCCCTCCAAGAGTAGAAGTGAGCATTGGATCCCACAGAAAGGTGGAAAGCTCTGCAAGGCTACAACATATTGGTTCATTAATGTGTTATGTTTTCCCCTCTGCTCCAGGACTGAACATAGCTTGAGAGGGGAAACAAGTAAATAATTTTTTCAAGTTGATTTTATATTATATATAATGACAATTCATTGCAGATGTTTTTGGAATGTTAAAAAGTTCAAGGGTAGATGGGAAAATGGATGGATGGGGATAGAATATATGCTCAATGGCATGTGAAATTAGTTTTTCACTTAATTCTATGATTTTTCATTTACAATATGCCATGGTATGTACAATATGCCATTTCCTAAGCTCCCTGCCCCTAAGACCCCACTCCAGCCCTCCTAATCCCCCAACCCTCTCCACACCTCCCCAGTCCCCTCTGGCCCTAGTCCCCACTCCAACACCCCAACCTCCTCCATCCCTCCCCAGCCCCCCACCCAGTCCCCATTGCAGCCATCCATAGTCCCCTCCACCACTACCCAGCCCCCACCAGCCCAGTCTCCTTGTCGCCATGCCCCCTCCATCCCTACCCAGGTCTCTAACTCCATCCATCCCTCTCCAGACCCCCCAATCCGGACCCCACCATTCCCACCCCTGGTCTCCGGCTCACCATGTCCACCACCTCCCACTGGTGCAGCGCCTTGTGCTTCCCCTTCGGGCTCTCGGACTCCCCGAGCAGTGGGGCAAGCAGTGCATTCCCCCTTACTTTAACCCCTGACTACAAAGACCAGGGGCTGGCCTGCGGCGGCAGAGCACAGCAGCTGGCAGCGTGGCCGGATCAGGCCACACTGCTGGCTGCCGTGCTCTGCTGCTGCCACCACAGGCTGGCCCCTCGGGCCTGATCCAGCCACTCTGCTGGCTGTCATGCTCTGCTGCTGCAGCATGCCACCGCCACAGGCTGACAGCATGGCCAGATCAGGCCTGGGGCTGGAGGAGTAGGGGAGGCAAGCAAACCAGCGGCGGCGAGCTGACCAGGGCTGGCCTGGGGCTGGTGGCAGGGTAGTGATGGGGGAGAGGAAAGCCACGCCACTCACCTGGGCTCCACGGGGGAGTGTGGTGGGTCAGGAGGCCGGAGGGTGGCTGGCAGGAGCGCTCACCTGGCGCCTGGGGCCAGGAGACTGTGTGGGCCTCTGGGGTACGTGCACGGGTGTGTGACGGCTGCTGCACGGCCACGCACCCGTGCAGCTTACACGGAACATAGCTGATGACCTATAGATGAATGAGGTATTTTTATTTAATACCTTCCTAGCCAAAATGAACAGTAAAACTCTCAGTAATGGGTTGTATTTAATTTATGCCTACAGTATTTATGAAGAAGTTTCATTTTTGTGTATTTATTTTTATACATTTATTTTGTTTTTATATTCCATAGTATCTTTTGGCCAGCTAATGTGTATGCAATATTCATTAGCACAAGTACATTTTAATTATATATCTTTGTTTTATTTTCTCCAAGGATTCAAGGAAGTGTTCTTTTATGCTGTGTTCAGATCAGAGACCTAGCTAACTACTGTATTTTTTATTTGAGACATGCAGCTTACACTTGTGTTGTTGCTCCATAAAACATGCACTGTAGAAAGCTTAGAGTTAAAATGCTACATGCATTTGTAACGAAAATCAGTCTCTTTCAATAAAACATTACATTTTGAATCAAGACAGCAAATATCTCCCTGGGGAATGCATTCCCATTAATGTCCTCTTCAAAGTCTCTGTGAACTTGTCTAGTCACAAGGATCTTGGGCTGTCCGTCTGCTCTGAGGATGGTTCGAACTTGCATTGGCTATCAGTAGTCCTAAGACACCCAATGTGACAATCATAGATTTTCAGGCCAGAAAGGACTGTAATGATCAGCTAATCTGACCTCCTGTGTTATACAAATGATATAATTTCATCCAATAATTCCTAGCATAATGCACTGTTTTTGAATTATAAAAAAAATACACACCTTAACTAGCATATAGGGACAAAATCAGAAGGGCCAAAGCACAAAACTGTGGTTTTGGTGAACAATTTATACTATACTATAAACTATTAAAAACTTAAAATGAAAGTTTAACATGTAGTAATTATATTTCCAACCCTCTGGAGTACTGAATTGTGTATATCATTTTTAATATTTGTTTATCTTCACACTTTCAGTCTCACATTTGATGGGGTTGTCTGTTTGGCTTGTCAGAGCAAAGGATTTAGGATACTGAGGGTCCTGGCTAAGGCACTAAATGATCCTCCTTATGACTAGTGTTTTTGCCTCTGTGCTTTAGTTAACATATCTAGACTTGGTGAAACCTTATTGAAAAACAATTTAATAGATAAACTCAGAATGTTCATTTAAATAAATGTTGTTCATTGACTGACAAAAACTGTAAAGGGTGCTCAAACTTACACTTCTTGTTGTCTCTTTTTTTAGTGAGCGACAGTTGCTTCAGGAACCTTGCTGAAGATCGTAGTGGGATAAACCTTAAAGATCTGGTACAAGACCCTTCTTTGTGAGTATCTGGGTGTTGCAGTTAAGCATAGAAAAGCTATATTGTTATATCTTGTGTGTGTTTAATTGTAATTAGGGACAGATTTAGATATGATGAGGCACACTTTGCTTTTGTGGCAGTCTGTGTATCATGTGCTGAATCTGTGATAGAGACAGATGTTTTTAGAAGCACATGGTGTCTTTCTCTGAGGAGACAGAGGAAAAGGAATGGCATCATTGATTTAACTCCCAAGGAGTACAGACAATAAATGGAGCACTTTGTTAGCGAACAGTGAGAAAAGATTCTGAGCAGTGTTGTTGTTGTAAAGGAAGACACATTGTGCCCACATCCTCTTCTTCCATTTTTTATAGGCACAATACATTATGTAACTAGATTTTAATCTCTTGATTTTGAATTTACTCTGAGTTTTCTTTACCTTGGAAAACTTTATTTTCTTTGTATCTGATTTGGTTTTCTTCCAGCAGTTATTTATTTATTTAAATGCTTGCTTCTTCCAATACTTAGTTTTATGCCAAAATATTTTTGGTAACTTAATGTCATGCTGGGAGAACAGGTCACTTACAGTCCCTTCTTCATCCTATAACACAGACAACAACCTTTGAAAGTCTAAGGCAAGTGACCAAAGAACCACAAAACTATTTGGCCATCTTTTGTAATCTTACTAGTTTAGTGGCCAGGGCACTGCATAAATCCTCCCACTCAGTGCTGGTCCAGTATAGGACATTTCTATCTGTTTGTATATATATCATATCTCCCTCTTACAAGCCCTGTCACTAGGAAGTAAAGCCATGTTTAACAAGTTAAACATGACTTTTCCTAGGTCCCTCAAGTCATATAAAAATGCTTTTCTTACTCTGTAGACAGACAGCCAAGTGTATCACCTGTTCCAAGAAAATGTGATCATCTCTCTAACAGGGTTGATTATGCCTTCTTCCAATGTGTATTGAACATGATTGGCCCTGTCAACCCAAGCAAGTCAAAAGCTTTCAATATCGATTGAGAAGAGGACATGTTTGAAATTGTATTTCAAGCATGGAAGATATTTTATTGGCAGACACAAGCACACAAATTCATTTGTCACATTGCTAGAACAGAAAAGCCACATCAAAGCCCTGAAGTTTTAGATTGAGAGAACTAGCTCATAATGTATTTGCTGTATGAAAATTCATACACAGAAAAAATATAAAGAAGAGGGGAGAAGTAAATTCATTTTCTGAGACGTTACTGAATGATAGAAAGAAGATGCTAAATTTTCAAAAATGACTAGAGATATTTAGGTGCCTCTGTTTTGTGTGGCCAATTTGAGATAACTTCAAGGTACCTTGTTTTCAGCTGAGTTTACCTTATGGTTTTTTTATACAAATGTGATTTCAGGAACTGTACACAGTGAGAGTTCTGTGCAACTGTAGTCCTGTTACAAAGATTCCCTGTAGAGATGGTGAACAGGGTTTGCTGTGGAGTATTAGTTTTTCTTTCCACTGTCTCAAAGTAATGAAATCCTTCCACTCCTCACCCCAGCCCATAACGTGTATGAGAAATATTGTAATTCATTAATTAATTTAAGATAGGGAAATGAAAAAAATGTGGCTATTTTTTGTAGCATAAGTAGCAGTATGTGATTGATTAAAAGTTGGTGCAAGTTGAAGACATCTACTGAGCCTCAAAGCTCATTACATTTTCAAGGAAAATGATCATTATAGGTCTATTGCACAACAAACTATAATACAAGAAAGAAATAGTATTTATCTCTTCCCTCCTGATGATGTGAATGTGTTGTACTCTCTCTCTTTCTGTGTCTTTTCTGGTGGACATTCTTATGAGATAGGAGGGATTTAATAATGAGTAACAGTTTAAGAATAGTTCTTATAAAATGTGTGATTATGTGAGGGAATGGCCAGTATAGAAAATGAATGAAGTGATTTGACATACTATGCCACATTATTGGGTCTAGTCCTTTGCAAGAGGAAACCCCTCTGGCTGTTAAAGCCAGCATTTTTGTCGTCTTCTGCCACTGAAGGAGTACAAAGGGCACAAAGCAAGGCCAATGATTCTTGTGCCCATAATGTCAATAAAGGTGATATATCAGTATTTTTATGGTAGAAGGGTTAATTAAATTCTGAGAAGCAATTGGCTGAAATTAGCCTGTGTAATTACTGTAGTGAATAGTGTTGTCAGCTGTTGGTTGCGTGTTTTCTCTCTTTCTGTGCTGTGCAGGCTCTGCATTAAGCATTGCAAAATAGATATCAAATATTCCTGTGATAATGCTTGCAGTTGCCACATTTGCAGACTGTCATGCTTCCTTGGTTTCTCTTTCAACTCTCCCTATTTGAGGATTTATACTGCTTATTAATTACCAATGGTTTATTTGAGATTAATGATCATTCAAGATTCATGATTGAGTATGAGAAAACAAATTCATAGATAAGAAGAAATTGCCTGTTGTTATTTCTTATGGTAAATTAGAAAGGACCATTGAATCAGTTAATCTGACCTTGTGTATAAAACAGGCCATAGAATTTCACCCATTTACTTATTGAGATTAATAACTTGTGTTTGACCAGATCATATCTTCCAAAAAGGCATCCAGTCTTGATTTGAAGACATCAAGACTTGTAGAATTTACAACTACTTTTGTAATATTGTTCAAATGTCACTGTTAAAAATATCTTCCTTAATTCTCATTTGAATTTGTCTGGATTAGGATCCAGCCATTTTTCAATATCCTTTAGAAAATGTACATATCATAACAATATACATTATACTAGTATCCCAATGCCGTATATAATGGTATATAATGGTAAAATTATTTCACTAATCCCCACATTATACATTTAAGGGATACCCCTCGTCTCCACAACATTGCACTAGGAGCTCATGTTGAGTTGCTCGTCCACTCTGACCCCTAAATCCTTTTCAGTCATTACTTTCCAGGTTATAGTCCCTGTACATTCTTTGTTTCTAGTTGAATGACCTTGCATTTCTCTGTATTAAAACATATTTTGTTTCAAGGGGCCCAGCTTATGTGTGATCCAGATCGCTCTATATGACTACGCTGTCCTTCTCATTATTAACCATTCACCTAATTTTTGTGTCAGCCACAAATTTTATCATCAGTGGCTTATGTTTATTTCCAGGTCTGATAGCAATATTGAATAGCATTGGCCTAGTATTGTTACCTATAGAACTCTCATTAGAAACACTCCATTTGATGTTGGCTCTCTGTTGCCAAATATTTTTTGAGATCTGTCAGCCAGTTTTAATCCAGTTGTTGAGACCCCATCAGGATTAGGAGACTCTCATACTAGGCACTGAACTGACATATCCCTGTTCCACAAGGCTTGCATTTTAGGAATATATTGATTTAAAACAAAATACTTGATGAGCACAGATCATTTGTTTGCCTTTCAGTTACTGTCCATACTTCAATTTAATCTTTGAGATTTCTCTTTCACTGGACTAAGGCTGATAGTCTTTGCACTCAGGTTTATAAGTGTTTGTTCAAAGATTTGAGCAGAGACCAACTTTGACATACACTTTTACATATGGGGAGGAGACAGTTTCCTGAAGAGAGGAATTTGCTCAATTCATATACTTGCTGCTAGTGCAAGTTACATGGGATTGACTGAAATATATTTTGATTGATTGGCACTAGGCTTTTAGGAATGAAAGACAAAGAGAACACAGTTGCATCTAAATATAGATCTGAGTCAAGCATTCTTTTCATTCTAATTTCCCCTCATGCCTTGCTCTAAGTCAATTTGCCGATAGTGACCAAAACTACCTGATTTATTGGTAGAGCTGAAATCTCTCAATACTCAGTGGATTGCAGTAGCATTTATCAGCTATTCTGCTTGATTGTGAAATGCTGTGGTCTCCTGGGTCACACATTATGTACAAGAGAGGGTGGAGAAAAGTGGAAAGTAATCATGGCTATATGTCGCCTCCATATATCTGTTGCTGTAAAGGCAGGCTGTTATGGTGAAATAAATTTTTTTTTAAAATGCCAGGAAGCAAAGGATTAATATTTTTTCTCAAAACTACGTAATACCCTCAATAACTCCACATAATGACACATCTTTTTTTGTCCTGTTTATTCTTAGTTATTATTGCACAACATTTAACCATTTTTAACTGTCAGAATTGCCCTTGGGTCCTCTGACAATGAAGCCATTTATTTCACAGAGCAACTTTGAAAGGGGAATTTACAGCAAGCACAAGTTGATTTTTGTACACTGAACAACTTAAGTATAAAGGGAGGCTCTCTATAGCAGACTTCAGAGCAAACAAATTCTATTGCATATATTTTTTAAATTGGTGCATATTTTAGTGACTTTTATGTATGTGCATTACACTTCCTTTATGTAGAAAGAGAATAAGTGTACTATGTTCTGCTACAGCTATTAAAGCCGTTGTATGTAGAAGCAAGGTTTCAAAGATCCACTCACCTATACTAAGAAGAAATCTTTTTCAGGTGAGTGTAAAATCTAACCTGAATTGTTTTAAAATCCAGTTCCTCTGTTCAATATTTCCAGTCCAGATGCTTAGGTAGAGAACCTCCCAGTCACCAGATGGATACAGAATAATTTGTTTTCTAGATATTGTCAGCTCACAACATATTAGGAGCTTCCTGGCTCATCTCAGAATTCAGCAATTTCTCTTTTCTGCATGAGGGACACTAGACTTTTCCCAGCCAAGTCTTGAATAAATGGAGAATGGAATAGGTCTCAGAAGCATGAGAGGTTTTCCAGGTACACTCTGGTGTGAAGGTGCTTTTGGGGCCTACCAACAATCTGGGGGCCCATTATCTTGCATATTGCAGGCCTGTCCTTACAGAAGTACAGCATGGTTAGTTACTACAGGAGCTACAAGATCAGGTGATGTCTAGGTTTCCAGGTTCTCTGTTTCTGCAGACAGAATTCTGGCTGAATTCTTAGAAAAGCCAGTAAAATATAAGAGCAGCCATACTGGGTCAGACCAATGGTCCATGTAGCACAGTATCATATCTTCTGACAGCGGCCAATGGCAGGTGCTTCAGAGGGAGTGAATAACGCAGATAATCAAGTGATCTATCCTGTTGGCCTACTGCTAGAAAGAAGTGTCACTGGTTTGTTATCCCACTCTCCAGTCTGGAGATTGGCTCTAAGGCCTGGTCTACTCAGATTTTATACTTGTATAGCTATTGTAGTTAAGGCTGTAGTTTTTCTTGTACTGAAATAGTTATATGGGTACAACTCTACTGAAGCCAAAGATGTTATCAGTAAAAAAGCACTTTTACCAATATAGCTTGTTCCTGTTCTTGTATGCAAATAAGGTATGTTAGTGTAAGCGCTCTTATACCAGTATAACGGTGCCTGCAGCAGGAGGGGGATAGAGGCTGTTATGCTGCTTTGACTGTACTAGTAGAATTAAAGTGGGGTAACTTTTTTGTGTAAACAAGGCCTGAGGAAAAACTCCTCTGGGGCGCTCTCTTTTGCTCCCCAGTGTCCATCAAGAAATCAGCTCTGGAAGCCCTGTGAGGAGATGCCACACTCAGTATGTCATGTGGGCACATACAAAGGCCTGCACTCCCATCTCTAGGTTAAACTCTGCTTACTTCAGAGGCAAGAAGCACCAAAAGCATCCCAGTTCCTTTCACTGAGGACCATTCCTGCAGAAGAACTGTAGCATCATTCCACCAGCAGCATGCCTGGATATTATGCCAAACAAGGCTTTTCAGAAGGGACTGGCACCACGAGTGATCAGAGGCCATTTTTCCTCTAGCACTTAAAGCTGCCAACCCAGTGCATTTCCGACAGTGAGGACTTTTGGAACGTAGTGTGTGCATTGATGATCAAGAAAAAAAATATAACATAAAGGTGTTAATAGCTTACACCTTATTAAAGAGGAAAACACTTTATAGGCACTGGTGGGGTGTCAGAGAAGGGATTAGTTAATAGGGCCTCTGTTGTGGGGTGACACTCAGTTTTTTAATTCCATATACGTAACAAGGATATTTTCGGTTTGTTTTCCTTGCCTTGTCTTTACTTTTCTTTACAATCTGAGTCTAAAATGCAAGAAATTGCATATGGAATTTCAGAATTTGTCAGTACAACCTGCTCTCCCCTATTTACATTTTTGGTATCATTCATTCTGATTTCGTTTCTCTACCTGCAAGCCTGAAGTGATCTCTAGATTCATCAATAAACAACAACAAAAAATTGACTCTGACGTGACCTTTTAAACTCCTTTCTATCTTCTCCTGAATAATTGAGGTAACTACAGGTTCAAATATAATATAATTATTAAATTACTCAACTTGATAATACAGTTATATAATAAGCAACATATAACTCATTCAATGCACATTATATATATAATATAAGAAACCAAGAGGTAAATATTATTATATACTTAAATATCTAAATAAATAATTCATTAAACAATCATTAATCCATTAAATAATCCTCCATGACCTCCACGGCTTAACTCCCAATGCTCCAGTGCCTTCAGATATCTGCTTCTTACACCTACTCTTCACTCTCCCACTGTCCCTGTCCCTATTCTCTGACTCATCTGTTAACAACTTCTCCCCTCCCCTTCTAGCCCTTAACGTCATTTCTCCCCACTTCTGGGGCCTTTGTTCCTAACAGCCCCCTACTTTCTTCCATTACCAGTTCCGTGGGAAGACCTATCTGCTGGGAGCCCGACCCTGAGCCATGGCCCAGGGGTTGAAAGATGCCTATTGGCAATGGCTTCAATCTGAGCTGCACTCTGCCACCAAGATGGCGGAACAGGTAGTGGTGGAGCAATTTATATACATCCTCCCACCATGAGGGAGGCATGAGTGCTGTGTCACCGACCAGCCACTTTGAAGGCAGCCATGGGCCTCAGGGAGAACTTCCTGGCCACCAAGAACCCTGGAGCCGCTGGCACTGCACCCTCCACCCAGGGACCCTCCTCAGTGGCTGGAACCACCTAGTTCTCAGACCACCTGTCCTCGGTGTGCTGCTATGATGGGACTCTGCGCAGCAGGACGACACACTGACATGCTCCAAAATTTTCTGGGACCCAGGAGAACTATGATGGATGGAGGAAGGCCACCCAGCTAGGTAAACACACAGGCCAACTACAGGAACATGAAATAAAAAGGGAGTCAGTTGAACTCAGGCCTTGCTTCACATGTGGCCATTTTGGGCACCTGCAGCAGCAGTGTCCCAACATGGATTTTTCCTTCAGGCAGGAGTTCGGGGGGAGACTTGGGCCCAGTGTCATCTGGACCCCTTGCAACTATCACCACACTCCTCAACATGGAGCAACTATTTACCCTCCTCGATTCAGGCTGTGGACAAACTCTAATGAACCCAAGTAGCATGCTCGACTAGGACCTGATCTGATTGCATTGCATCCACAGGACTGTGCGCACATATCCCAACATGCGAGTATCCCTAACTGTAGACCAGAGGTCGGTAGTCCCAGCCAGCTCCCTGGTTCTGCACCAGTGCACCGCGCCACTCCCCTCTCCTCCCCCCACCCCCACCCCAGCTGTCTGTGGGGCTACCTGGCAGCTGAGAGCCAACCCAGAGCTGGGAGGGAGGGAAGGCTGAAGTAGGGAAGGATGCTCTGTGCTGTGCCCCCCTGCAGCTGGCACTGCATCAGACTCCCTTGCCCCCAAGTTTCCCTGGGTGGCTCTGTGCAGTGCCCGCCCGCAATCCACTCTCTGCTGGCCCCGAAGCCTGCCAATTAAAATTATTGCCCACCTCTGCTCTGAGCTGATGAGAGCTCCAAGTGAGAGTTCTCCCATTGGCTTAACAGCTCCTGCATCCATGAGAGGTGATAGCTGCATCGGTGGGAGAAGTTCTCCCATCAACATTGAACTTTTAAAATCAGCCCTAATCAGCCCTTAGGTCAATATAATTTAGATTGTTCAAGGAGTGGATTATTCATACCACTGAGCAGTGTAAGTTATATTGAAATAACCTATATTATAGACAAGGTCATAGATAGCATTATGTTGATGGAAGAATTCCTTGGCAACCTGGCTAAATGCTTTTCAGTGAAGTGTATTAATTACAGTGATGGGAAAACCCCTCCCATTCCTGTAGTGTCTTCTACACTGAAGCACTGCAGCAGTATTGCTACTTTAAGTGAAGACATTGCCTAAGGACTTGTCTACATTGAAATCACTGCGGTGATCTGCACAGATCGACGCAGCGGGATCAATTTAGTGGCCAGTGGAGACCCACTCAGTCGATCCTGGAAGTGCTCTGCCTTTGACACAGTAACTCCATCCCCCCAAAAAGAGTAATGTTGTGTCGAACGGAGAGCATTTCCCATCAGTGCATCTGAAGGAAGATCCCATGGTAAGGGTGGGTAAGTAAGTTGATGGGAGATACGCATTCTGTGGTACGTAGATTGCATACCTCCTGCCCAGCCCAGTGCAGCAGTGTAGCCTAGGCCTAAGATACAGAGGAGATAAAGGATTTGGAAAAGTCACAGAGCAAGACTATAGCAGTGTCAAGAATGGAACTCAGATCTTCCTACCTACATCTGAAATGAAATAATTATACTGGAATAGAATCATGTTTATTCCAGAGTAGAACAGCAAGATGGGGAGTTACTCTGCTGTAACTATGATGGTACTACATCATTATACTTCTGTAGTTTTGCAGGTAGCCTCCAGATGTAGAAAAGCTCTTGATTTCCAGTTTTGAAAGTATGGATCAGTGGACTTTTCCCATGCACTAACAGAGATTAGTTTCAAAATTATTGCAGCTGGAACTGTTAAAAATTGTTGAGCTCTCACCTTTTGTGTGTATTATGTTACATGTTGCATTGTACTAAAAAAAATCTGTTAAAAATAATCCAAAAAGACAAAATAGACAAAAGTACATACTGAAATATTTATATATAAGCACTGAAAAGCAAGAAATAAGGCTCAGGTATTTCCACAAGTAAAATATTCTTGAAGAATCCATATTCCCCTCTGGTACCAACAGTTCCCAGCTTTCATTTTCAATATGTCTGACTTTACTTTGAATCACCTTTAGTTGTAGGATAGTCCAAAAGTGCAAATGAGGCTTATTTTGAAGTTCATTTTCACTGATGCTGTGCTGAATAAATAGAGATTTCTTCCACCCTTCTCAAGTTGTTCAAGAATTCCATCATTTTTACTAAGGGTCTTCTTTCAAAGTTCAGTTTGTCATGGAGTATCTAAGAAGATAATGATAGCCTTAACAGACTTTTGAGGGGATAAAACGTCAAGTATTGTGTTTGTCTTCATAGGTCTGAATTTCAAGTGCAGGACCTCTTCGTATCTGTTTACAAAGAGATAGCAACCCAACTGAGCACAAATTTCTTTCGCCACTGAAGGCAAAATAGTGAACTCTAATTAATGTCTTTATTTCAGCACTGCCTAGCTGATCTGGTTTTAGACTAGCTGATGCCTCAATTGTCAGTAAGGTTGGGGCTCCTGACCTTCACGATTTGTTTGCATGCTGCAAGGACTTTTGTGGTGACTTGCCTAAGTGACATATAACAAGTCCTCGCATTCCAGGGCAGCCAAATCCAAAACAAAAGCAATGTAACAAAAACCAAACAAAAACTCTTAGTAGTTTACTTTAGTGGAGGCAATTAATATTAATGTATAGACTTGCAATAATTTCCATATAAATATGTACAATGCTGCTACACGCTTTCTTAGCAACAAACAGTGAATGAATCTTGGCAGAACTCCCACTGACTTCGGTGGGCCCAAGAATTCACTCAATATGTTGTTAATAGAAATAAAACATAGACCACATATTATCTTCCACTGAGAAAGAAAGAAAAAATGCGGTAGAACAACTCTAAAATGAAGGCATGAGATTTCCCAGTTACCCATTTTTTTGGTGTTCCAATTGTGAAACCTTTAACATATAGTGGCTGAAGTAAATAATATGGCAAAGAAATCAAATGAAGTCAAGGGTACTAACAATTATAGTGTCCAATCTATAGATCTTTTCTCCGTTTTCTACTTCAAGCTATGTGATCATGTGAAAGTGTGGTGGCAATTTGTTGGTTGGATATTTAATGTTGTTTATTCAATGAGAAAATTTGAGATAATAGCTAAAGCAACACATTTAATAGTTTGTAAAATGAGACAATTATGAATGTATCATCAAAAAGTTAAAAAAAAGTTATAAAATAAATTGCTTTTGCCCAGAATGACTTAATATAAGCAAAAATATGAATATGATGTTTTGGATTAAACTGACAGCAGTATGTGTATGCTGTGGTACCATTTAAAGATCTTTCTTCTCTTTTCCATGTCCTCAGTTATATTAGTTTTTGTCAGAAAAAATAGAAATGGTCATTTTAAGCAAGCACCTTGGATTTAATAAAATCCAGAATTTAATTAAAACCACCATGGTTTTAAATGAGATATCTGCAGTACCAATGGTGAATTACAAAAGAGAACTTCCGTTTTGAGCAGCCCTCATGACAGCCCCCATGTTTCGATTAGTAAATGCAAAATTAGTTTGAAGTACAGTTTTTTTTGTTTGTTTGTTTGTTTGTTTGCCTTTCTACTCTGAAGTTGGAAGTTTGTACTTAGAACAATCCTTGGAAGATGTTTATGTTAACTTTAATGCTACTTGGTGTGGTCAGAGTCAGTCTCAATATGGGAATATGTGGTTAGCTTATACACTTTCATGTGTATGGAATGTTTAGTAACTGCACAGAATTAAAATCTGTGGAAGCTGATATTCTGTTGCTCTCAGAATTTGCCATTCATATATTTACATATGTAATTTATATGTTAATTATGTGTAAAATATGTAATCAGACATTTCAGTATAATGATGACTTAAGGATACATTCTGTTAACTTATAAATAACTGTGGATTAGACCAACAAATATGTCAGCTTTCAGCTCTGGAGTTCATTTAGCTCAGAATCCTTTTATTACCATGGAAAACAGAATTACCTCATGTCACCAGCTAAAAACTTTAAAAAAAGAGAAACTTGTGCCAGTCAGGCTCTTCCTTCTCCAGAGATTTGGTGCCTTATTTATTGTACTCTATCCTTATCCTCTATACTTTTCAAAATCAGCTTTTCAAAATTAGGCACTAGATGAGATCCTGGATAAGAATGCACTGATCATATTATTGAGCCAATTTTAAATGACAGGTAGTTTTATTACAGCTTTAGCATGTGCTTATTAGTTCTGTACATAAAAATGGTTCTTCCTCACTCTAGCAGTAAATTTTCCTTCTGTTATAACTTGTATTTTACATCTATGAACTTGTAATATGTGACATGCAGCCCATTTGTAGTTAAACTACATTGGATGTTGTTAATGTTCCTATGTCCTACATACACTGTAGAAGATATGTTGTGTCTCCCACTCTTCAGCATATTTTCCCTAACTATGGTTTTACCTAGACTCTTTTTTCCTGCGCATGCATATATATATATATATATATATATATATA
>ML685785.1:5993616-6038835 GCA_007922175.1 Pelusios castaneus | reverse complement strand
CTCCCTTATAATTGCTAGGATTGCTTCTGGGGCCTTTTTAAAAAATAGGAATTACATTAGCTACACTCCAGTTATCTGGTACAGAGGCTGATTTAAGCAGTAGGTTACATACCACAGTTGGTAGTTCTGCAGTATCATGTCTGAGTTTCTTCATAACTCTTGGGTGAAAACAATTTCAGTTCTGTTGACTTAATACTGTGTAATTTATCCACTTTTTCCAAAATCACCTCTATTAACTTCTCAATCTGGGACAGTTCCTCAAATCTGTCACCTAAAAAGAACGTCTCACCTGTGGGAATCTCCCTCACATCCTCTGCAGTGAAGACATACAAAGAATTATTTTAGCTTCTTTGCAATGATATTTTTTCCTTGAGTGTTCTTCTTGCCCCTCAATTGTCCAGTAGCTCCACTGGCTGACTGGTAGGCTTTCTGCTTCTGATATGTATTACAAAATTGCTATTGATTTTGGGGTCTTTTGCTAGTTGCTCTTCAAATTCTTCTTTTGTCTTGCTTAATTATGCTTTGAGACTCATAGATTTCAAAGTCAGAAGGGACCATCATAATCATCTAGTCTAACCTCCTGCACATTGCAGGCTACAGAACCTTGTCCACCCACTTCTATAATAGACTCCTAACCTCTGGCTAAGTTACTGAAGTCCTCAAATCATAGTTTAAAAACTTGAAGTTACAGAGAATCCACCCCTTACACTAGTTTATACCTGCAAGTGACCAGGGCGCCAGGCTGCAGAGGAAGGCAAAAGAAACCCAGGGCCTCTGCCAATCTGACTCAGGGGAAAAATCCTTTTCAGTCCTAAAGATGGTGATCAGCTAGACCACGAGTGTGTGGGCAAGATCCATCATCCAGACACCTGGGAAAGAATTCTCTGTAGTAACTCACAGTTCTTCTTCGAGTGATTACTCCTGTCCATTCCATGTTAGGTGTGTGTGCGCAGCGTGCATGGATAGCCAGAGAACCTTTTCCCGGGTGTAGGGTTGGCTGTGGAGCTCCCTGGAGTGGTGCTGCTGTGGCACTTTATACAAGGCTCCACTGACCCTGCCCTCCCCAGTTCCTCCTTACTGCCCTGATGGTCACTGGAACAACTGCTACTTCGTTAGGGGCTGGGGCATGCCCAGCTTCAAGGCATGGAAGACTTATAGGAAGCCTATGCCATTGGATTACCCTCACCTCTCGTGCCTTAGGTGCTTAGGTGAAACCCAGCTGCGCAAGAGGTGCAAGATCTGTAGGAGCTTCCAACCCAGGACTCAAAAAGACAGGGAGCGTAGACTCAAACTTTTAATGATGGAGGAGGCTTTTCACCTGACCGAACTGGAAGACCCAGGATCTAGCACGGCACTGTCGATGTGGAACACTCCCACCTCTTCGAGAGGGGCCCCGAGGCCGAAGGACTCAGTAAAACAGCCACGGCACCGGAATCCCCATCAGCACCAAAGGCCCTGGTACCAACTCATCAGCACCGCTTGCACTTGTCTGGGCCACAAAAGAAGCAGCAGAAGACAGAGGGGATGGTCTCCCACCAAGTCAGTGAAGACTGGGAAGAGAGTGAGAACCGTGATGGGCCACCCTGGCTCGGCACCACAGTCTATGGCATCGTTGATTCCGGCCCCAGAGGTGGGATCGTTGAGTCCAGTGTCCATCCCTTCTCCAGTGAGGGACATCCTGGAGGAGGTTTTCCAACTCCCCTCCACACTGGAGCCCTTTGACATAGCAGGGACATAGATCATCTAACGCCAACTCCCTGACCGTTAAACCGACGAAAATGTTATCGGCACCGAGGTCGGCAACGGTACCAACAACGGACTCGGCACCGTCGGAACCGCAACAACTGGCAACCCTATCGGCACCGCCGCCATCCCCAACACCACCGGCACTGATGATTACCATGGCACCGATAGCGGGTGCGGCACCGACAACGGATCCGGTAGACACCTCAGCACCACAACCGACACTTCCATCGGTGCCGACTCTACCGCAGTCTTACACGGCATCGAGGAAGCGTCCAAGAAAAACTAGACATATTGAAATACAGGAAACTTCTCTGCCAGCCTCCCCAGCTTCCAGATCTGACCTCTCTTTAGGGGAAATATCCCCTGGGCACTCCACACCTCCATCAGTTTACTCCAGTGGAGGGGGGGAAGGGAGGAGGAGAGAGTATCACAAATGCAATTCTCACCTCAAGTATATCCTATTCATGAGTCGAAGCATAGATCTCGTTATTACAGGGACCTACCACCACACTTTTGGTATGGCCCTCCATGGCATGATACCCACGCCCACTATCATTCAAGAGGGCACAGATGGGAACCGTACTCTCCATATTCATCCCGGAGCAGATCCTCCATCCATGCTGCTAAACAACATCTAGTCAGGGGGTTACTCAGCCACCTGAGTCTGACATACAGCGGGATACTACAGATTCCCCATCACCTCCTCATAATATCCCATCCCCACCAACCACCTCAGATGATTTTAGGCAATTTCAGGACGTTTTTAAAAGAGTCGCTGATTCCCTGGAAATTTCCCTCCAGGAGGTTGCTGAACCCCAGCATAAACTACTCCGAATACTTCAAACAGCATCTTCTACAAAAATTGTCCTGCCGATGAACTCAGCGTTAATGGAACTGGCCGAAAATATCTGGCGAACACCGGCAACGATACCACCAACGTAGAGAAGAGCAGACAAAAAGTACTATGTCCCATCAAAGAGTTCCGAATATCTCTTTTCACACCCAGTCCCTAATTCACTGGTTGTGGAGGCTGTGAATCACAGATACAAACAAACATTTAACAAATCGACACCGCAAGACAAAGAAGGTAAAAAGATGGATTTATTAGGCAGAAAAGTTTACACCTCATGCACCTTACAGCTCCGCATTGCCAATTATTCAGCCTTGCTCGCAAACTACGATCATGAGAACTCCTTAAAACTAGCGGACTTTATAGCTCACATTCCAGATAATAATAAACATCAATTTTTATCAATCATTCGCGAAGGCCAACTAAATTCGAGAACAGCACTTCAGGCAGCTTTGGATGTTGCTGATACTGCTGCTCGAACCACAGCCATAGGAATTGTAATGAGGTGAGCTTCCTGGCTCCATGCCGCAGACCTCCCAAGGCAGCTACAATCGGCAATCGAGGACTTACCTTTTGAGAAAAGAAAATTATTTTCAGACCTGACCGATGATATGATGCACACCTCAAAAGACTCCCGAGCAACTTCACGTTAGTTCAGTACTTACACCCCATACATCAAGAGACGACAATTCAGATACCAGCCCTACACTCCTAGGTATGAACATCAACAACAACCCTATAGAACCCATAATAGACAACAGGATCAATGCAGAGGTAGGCAGAGATTGCAGCGCAGAAGACAGCCTACCAACCAATCCTCAAACCCTCAGGGGCCTCCACCTAAACCCCAATTTTGAAGGTTTGGTCGAGGGCCCACGCAACCTCTTACCTCTTCCAGAGCCAATAACATCCACAACATACTCACACAGGCTCCGCCCCTTTCACCATCTCTGGGCGCAGATAACATCTGACAAGTGGGTACTAGAAATCATAAACACAGATTACACCATCCCACTCATGTCAAAACCAAAACACCCCCCCCCCTTCCCCGTCCCTTTTCAGGGACACAACTCATGTACAGTTCCTGGAAATCGAAGCTCAACGATTGTTAAACATAGGAGCTATAGAAAAGGTGCCAATAAAATTTTGGGGAAGAGGTTTTTATTCACCATACTTCCTGACACAAAAGAAGACTGGTAGGTGGAGACCAATAATGGACCTCAGGAGACTGAATCGATATATTCGCCCACAAAGGTTCAGAATGATTACCCTGGCGACAATTATCCCAGCTCTGGAACGCGACGACTGGTACGTGGCCCTCGACCTTCAGGATGCATATTTCCACATAGCCATTCATCCATCTCACAGGCATTTCCTCAGATTCCTTGTCAACAAGAAACACTACCAATATACCGTCCTTCCTTTTGGTCTCTCAACTGCACCGAGGGTATTTTCAAAAGTATTATCAGTGGTGACAGCCCATCTCCACAAACAGGGCGTCACACTATTTCCATATCTAGACGACTGTCTTCTAAAAGCAAACAGCTGCCCACAGGCCATTCAATACTTAACCTGCACAATGTCCCTATTTCAACACCTCGGACTTCTCATAAATCTGTCAAAGTCTACCCTACAGCCAACAAAATCTGTAGAATTCATTGGGGCGCGGTTAGATTCCCAGTCATCTAGAGCATATCTTCCCTTCCAATGATCCACAACGATCTCAGAATTAGTTCATGCAATTCAGGCATCTCCAACCACAAATCCTCTCTCCTGTCTTCAATTGTTGGGTCATATGGCATCAACCATGTTTGTGGTACAACATGCCAGACTCCATATGCGACCCCTACAGCTTTGGTTTGCCAGGGCATACAGGCACAACAGGCACTCAGTACACAAGATACTGTCACTACCAAGGGAAATCAAGGACTCTCTTCTCTGGTGGGCGGTACCAACAAATCTGTTGGCCGGAGTCCAATACTTTTTGGAACCTCCTACTATAATGATCACAACAGGTGCCTCCCTTTCCGGACGGGGAGCACACCTCCAAGACATGACTGCCAACGGTCAGTGGTCACACCAAGAATCAAATCTCCATATCAATATTTTAGAGCTTCATGCGGTTCTCAAAGCATGAGAGTATTTCAAGCATCATATCACGGGGAAACATGTAAAGATTATGACAGACAACATCACTTGCATGTTCTATATCAACCGACAAGGAGGTCTGCATCGAAGCGATCAAACTACGGAACTGGTGTATAAAACATCAGATTACAATTTCTGCTGCTTATCTACCAAGAACCCACAACACTTTGGCCAACCATCTCAGCAGGTCTTTTTCCAGGGACCACGAATGGGAACTTCACCCATCAGTCACCAGATCCCTATTTTGGCGATGGGGTCAGCCGAAAATAGACCTGTTTGCCACGGAAAAGAATCACAAATGTCCCAGCTTCTGCTCAAGAGCAGGTATAGGGCAGACATCCCTAGGGGATGCCTTCCTTGGCCCATGGTATCACAACCTTCTATATGCTTTTCCACCCTTACTGCTGACGTTCAAAACACTATTAAAGATCAGGAGGGACAAATTGAGGGTTATCATGATAGCGCCCTACTGGCCTAGACAGCCATGGTTCCCCTTTCTCCTGCACATGTCCACCAAGAAACCATTTCACCTACCAATGATGCACAATCTGCTCTCTCAGAACTAGGGGAAAACTACACACCCCAACATCAAGAGCTTACGTTTGACAGCTTGGAACCTCAGTGGTTCAATGAACAGGAACTGCAATGCTCTGAACCAGTTCAACATGTCCTCATAAACAGCAGAAAACCTACCACTTGATGCACTTACCTGCAAAAATGGACCAGATTCTCGTCATGGTGTAGGGCTAAGGACATACATCCGGCCTCAGCCTCCATTCCAGAAATACTCGACTACCTCTGTTTGTTAAAACTTCAAACCTATCATTAAGTTCGCTGAGGGTACACCTGGCGGCAATCTCTACCTTTTATGCAAAAGACTCAGAAACTACACTTTTTTCCTTACCCATTATGAAACGCTTCTTGCGGGGTTTGCAGAACCTATATCCAGAGGTACATGCGCCTGCTGTACCATGGGACCTATCACTGGTACTCAACAGGCTAGTTCGGCCACCCTTTGAACCCCTGGCAAAATGTTCCTTACCTCACTTATCCATGAAAGTCCTATTTCTAATTGCAATAACGTCAGCCAGACGTGTAAGTGAACTGGGAGCCCTGATGGCTGACCCCCCCCCCCCCTTCACTGTCTTTTACAAGGACAAAGTAACCCTAAGGCCGCACCCAAAGTTCATACCTAAGATTTCAACATCATTCCATATAAACCAATCAATAAACTTACCTGTTTTTTTCCCGAAACCGCACACCGATCCAAGTCACGTGGTCCTCCATACTCTGGACGTTCGTCGAGCATTAGCGTTCTATCTGCAAAGAACAAAGCTATTTAGACGCATTAATAAACTTTTCATCTCCATAGCAGACAGGTGCAAAGGCAAACCCACCTCCAATCAGAGGTTATCGAAATTAATATCGTGCTGCATTATTGAGGCCTACAAACTAAACAATACCCCTGTTCCTGCACAAATTCGTGTTCATTCCACAAGAACCCTGGCTACTACTACGTCTTTTCTCCACAATGTGCCTCTACAAGAAATTCGTAAAGCAGCAACCTGGTCCTCCCATCATTCTTTTGTCAAACACTATGCCTTAAACTCTGTCGCCGGAACCGACACATCGTTGGACACTCGGTTCCTTCTACCTTAACAAACAGACGCTCCGAAGTCCCGCCTACCTAGTAGGACACTGCTTGGGATTGACCAGAGTGGAGCACCCACAGGGACATTACTCTAAGTAGAAATGGAGGTTACTCACCTGCGGTGCAGTAACTGGAGTTCTTCGAGATGTGTGTCCCTGGGGGTGCTCCACTACCCGCCCTCCTCCCCTCTCTAACTCGGAGCTTTCCTCTATCTCTTGTTTGCTTCCAGGTTAGAGAAGGAACTGACGGCAGTCGGGTTGCGCGCGGGACAAAAAGGCGCCAAAAACCGACGTCAGACTGCTGGGATACGCGCAGGACCCCGATGAGCACTGCTTGTATAATCTCTGATTTGCTGCGTGAGGACGTGCTTAGACCCAGAGTGGAGCACCCACAGGGGGACACATCTTGAAGAACTCCAGTTACTGCACTGCAGGTGAGTAACCTCCATTTAACAAGGCCTCTCGTATAAGGCCAAGGACACAAAAAACTGGAGCTCTTTGGATGGAAAATATATTTCACTGGTGGGCTCCAAGTGGGGATTGTAAATCAACAGGCAATCCTCAGTAGGCATACTTACAACTCCCCAGCAGGAAATTCATGACATGACATATGAGTGTTCCCTGAAGCTGGAGATCCTGTGGGGAATTTTCCGAAAGTGAAGAGTTCCCCACATAGACCTCTTCACCTTGGAAACCAACAAGAAGTGCAGGCTCTTCTACTCATTCGGGGGCACAGCCTGGGATCACTAGAAGATGCATTCATGATTCAGTGGATGAAGTGGAACTGCTATGCATTTCCCACAACCGCATTAATACACAGGGTGCTAATAAAAATCAGACAGGTCAAGGCTGCAGTCATATTAATAGCACCAGCATGGCTGAGATAACATTGGTACTTGACCTTGTTAAACCTCTCAGTCAAGTCCCCCTTAGAGCTTCCCCTACTACTGGATCTGCTCTCGCAGGACCAGCGTCAGTTACTACACCTGAATCTCAGGTTGCGACACCTCTTGGCATGGAACCTCCGTGGCCAACTCCAGGGGAGCTATAGTGTTCCAAGGAGGTACGGAATGTACTGCTCAATAGCAAAAACCCCTCTACCAGAGCTACGAACAAGGCTAAATGGGCAAGGTTTGCGGCCTGGGTGGGAGAGTAAGGGCTTAGTCCGTCATCAGCCTTGATCCCAAGGATCCTCGACTATCTGTGGCACCTGAAGGATCTAGGCTCTTGAGCTCCTCAGCCAGAGTGCATCTAGCAGCCATCTCTGCTTTCCATGACAGAATCAATAGAACCTCGGTTTTCTCCAACCTGACGATTAAGCACTTCCTGAAGGGCCTGGATAGACTATTCCCTACAGTGCGCCCCCCAGTGGTGCTGTGGGACTTGAATCTCATCCTTTCAAGGCTGACTGGCTCGCCTTTCGAGTCTCTAGCATCATGCTCGTTATTCTACCTGTCATTGAAGGTTGCATTTATAGTAGCCATTTCTTCGGTCAAAAGGGTGTCAGAGATCCATGCCCTAACATCGGAACTGCCATACACAGTCTTTTTTAAAGACAAGGTACAGCTCTGCCCGCACCTAGCTTTCCAACCTAAGGTGGTCTCACAGTTCCATACCAGCCGGGATATTGCCAGTGTTCTCTCCTAAACTGCATGCCTCAGGCTCTGAATGCAGGCTGCATATCCTGGATGTTCAGCGGGTGTTAACTTTTTACGTTGACAGGACAAAACCTTTTCGTAAGACCCCGCAACTGTTTGTAGCAGTGGCAGACAGGATGAAAGGGGAACCAGTATCATCTGAACGCATTTCCTCCTGGATTGTGGCCTGTATCCGAGAATGTTATGTGTTGGCGAAGGTCCACCCGCCAGCGATTAAAGCTTACTCGACAAGAGCACAAGCATCATCAAAAGCCTTCTTGGCCCAGGTGCCAATTGTGGGCATATGCAAGGTGGCCACGTGGTCCTCAGCCAACATCTTTGCAACATGTTATGTGATCACCCAGCAGGCAAGGGATGACGCAGCAGTTGGCAGGGCCATCCTGCACTCCGTGAGGCTGTAATTCCGACCCTCCACCTAAAGATAAGGCTGGGGACTCACCTAACATGGAATGGACAGGAGCAATCACTCGAAGAAGAAGAAGAAGAAATGGTTACTTACCTGTAACGTGTTCTTCAAGGTGTGTTGCTCCTTGCCATTCCAATTCCCTCCCTCCTACTCCCTCTTCGGAATTGTGGGCAAGAGGGAACTGGGGAAGGCAGGGTCGGCAGAGCCTTATATAGAGTGCTGCAGCGGCGCCACCCCAAGGGTCTCCACAGCCAATCCTATGGGTAGTCTAGGGGAGAGATTCTCTGGCGATCTGTGCATGCTGTGTGCATACACCTAACATGGAATGACGAGGAGCAACACATCTCGAAGAACACTAGTTACAGGTAGGTAACCATTTCTTCTCCATCTAATATCCCTTCATTGGTCATACATTTGATTGTCAGAGTTTATGCTCCTTTCTATTTTCCTGAGTGGGATTTGACTTCCATTTTTTAAATGATGCCTTTTTGCCTCTAACTGCCTCTTTTACTCTGCTATTTAGCCATTGTGGCATTTTTTTGTCCTCTGTGTTATGGGAGTTTTTGGGGGGGTTGGTTTTAATTTGGGGTACACATTCATTTTACGCCTCTATTATGGTGGTGTTAAATAGTTTCCATGAAGCTTGCAGGCAGTTCACTCTTGTGACTGTTCCTTTTAATTTCTGTTTAACTAGCATCCTCATTTTTGTGTAGTTCCCCTTTATGAAATTAAATGCTATTGTAGTGAGTTCCTTTGGTATTTTCCCTTCCTACAAGGATGTTAAATTTAATTACTTTATGGTTGCTATTACCGAGCAGTTCAGCTATCACCTCTTGGACTAGAGCCTATGCTCTACTTACAACTAAATCAAGAATTACCTCTCCCCTTGTGGGTTCCAGGACTAGCTGCTCTAAGAAGCAAGCATTTATGATGCCTATAAAGTTTATCTCTGCATCCTGCCCTGAGGTAACATATATCCAGTCTGTATGGGACAATTGAATTCCCCCTTATAATTCGGTTTCTGTTTTTGTAGCTTCTCTAATC
The DNA here is from genome assembly GCA_007922175.1 of Pelusios castaneus. NCBI lineage: Eukaryota > Metazoa > Chordata > Testudines > Pelomedusidae > Pelusios > Pelusios castaneus. The sequence continues at coordinate 6,029,333 of ML685785.1, read as the reverse complement.
TTACTGAACATTTCACAACCACTGTTACCTTTCTGGTCAAGTGGTTGGTCATATAGTCCTACTCCTGTGTTCTTATTATTCAAGTAAGGAATTTCCATCTTCTATTTAAGATTTTTTCTGTGTTTGACTCTATACTTCTTTTCATATGTGTTGCCATCCCCTGGCCAGCCTACCTGCTCAGTCATTTCTGAATATTTTGTACCCTAGTCTTAGTGTCCCATTGATTATCATTATTCAAGTTTCTGTGATACCTATTTAATACCAGGCATTCAAGTTCACCCATCTTGCTATTTAAAACTTCTAGCATTTGTATACAAGTACGTATTAAATTTGTCAAAGTTAAGTTGATTACCTTCATATGATGTAATTGAATTGGACTCTTTTCCTTTTGACTGTTTCTTTTCAGTACCTACCTATATTTTATCAACTTCTATCCTCATCAGGATAAAGATTATCCCCTAAAATAAATCCTCCCCGCCCGAGGCTCTGTCCAAACCATGTGTTCCTCCACCCCTTTTGGCTTTCTGCCAGCTCCTCATTTAAAAATATTTACACTAAAAAAAAATTGTCATGCTTTTATGGGGTTCAATTACAAAACAGATTAGAACTGACTTTAAAAGGTGAATATTTCTATTTGCCTTTTTTGTAAATAGTGCAAACTATAATACATAACAGATAAGATAAGGACATTTTACACTAATCTTAATAATCATAATAATCTCAAAGAATTTTGACAATTACAGTACAAATGTAAAGTGAGCGTAGACAATGCTGAATCTGTCTAATGTAGTTGTGCTATTCACCTGTGTATGCAATAATATATATGGTGATCTTTGATGTGGTGAATGGTCATCCTGCCATTCACCTGCCCTTTGAGTTGGTAGCTAAAAGTTATTTAATGAGTTAAGAGCTTCCTAGAGTTAAGGTTCTACCAGCATTTCCATCATAAAAACTAATTTTCCAGAATTCAGATCTCAGTTACTTCTGATTATATCCCCTTGAAATCTTCCAATAAACTACAAACTCTATGTAGACAAATTTCTGTTTACAAAAGAAGTTTTAGCACTTCAGAACTCCTACCCACCCTACTTAACTCCTCTCCCCCCAATTTGTTGTAATTTAGCCTATTATTTTTGTCTTCCTGCAGCTCAAGTACTGAAGTTGCAAAAACTGAAATTGTATTTATATTGTTTTTAAGGAAATGGCTTCCTGGGTGTTGCTATGTGACCAGAGCTCAGTGCTGGTTTCATGGGAAGTCCACAGAGAATCATGGAGGTTCTTCAGCTCTGTCATCCATTTCTCATACATCCAGCAGGTCTGTTGAGCAAGGACAGTGATTGCTTTGCAGTTCTTCCTCTTGCTCCCTGAGGGCTACTGTATGGACAGAAGTCATGCAGTCAGGCTGCTTGTCTCTTGTTTTCACAGTTACTGCTCTGTTCCAGCCCTGCTCCAGCCTCCTTCCAGTCACTACTCTATCTCCTGTTCTCTTCTGACTTGTGACTCTGCCTCTGGTTTATAACTGTGGTTGACCTTTGGCTCTGATATTTGTCTTCTGTCTCTCTAGCACAAATCCTCAGCTTTGTCTCTGGCCTTCGCATTTGGTTTCTATCCCTCTTGTAGCTTACCCGTGGCTCATTCCTAGTCTCAGCCTGAATTCTTATTTTAACTATCAAGGGTGATGGCTGACAGTCCCGTTAGCTACACTTCACCTTTTGTGACTCCATTTTCCTTCCTGCCCTTTATCTGTGTATTTACAATGTAAGTTCCTTTGGACAGGAGCTGTCTCTTACAGTGCCCTGTACATTACTGAACTGTTCTCAGCTGGGATCTGTAGGCGCTACTGTAATACAAATAGTAACAGCAGCTGGCTGCTTCAGTGCTTCCTCAATGGGAGGGTGGTGTTGGACAGTCAGGGCAGGTGAGGGGTACATAGGCTAAAGGAGGGATGGTTAATGGCTGAAGGTGAAGACATAATGGCCAGGGACCTGAAAAGGTAAGGAAAATAATGGGCAATAGTGGCAGAACTTCTTAAATTTTTAGTATAAAAGCACCAAATAATTCCTACCCCATCAAAATTGCTGTAGCAGACTCCTCTGTTGTAATAGAAGCCATTCTTTTGCATAGGACATTCTGTTTAAAGTATAGATCTACAACTGTTCAGCTAATCAAGCCATTTGTTGAGATGAGATGAGTACCTCTGGATGTTATAGATTCCAATTTGAAGTGCCAATAATACTTTAAATTATCTGTGTTGAGAATCCTGAAATTTTCTGACTGCCCATCCATATTTGCATGATATAGTTGAAAGCATAAGTAGAGATAGGAGTTTACTACCTGACAATTGAACAAGATTTGAGTATTTTGGAATGGTGAGGATGAAAGTCAAAATGTTTAGTGATTTGATTGAAACAAGCACTCAAAATAAGGTGCAGATCAGAATTTTCTAGACCTTTTGGCTCAAGATTCATTGGGCTGGAAAACTGAGAATAAGATTTCTTGCAATATTTCTGGAACTTAATGTTTCTAATTGGAAAGGACATTCCAAAATAACAATATGAAGAAATATGAAAAAGAAGAAAAACCAAAACGTCTAACCATCTTTTTAAATCTTCAAAGAAGATGCATGATGTTCATCTTGGCAAAAAGAATCAGTATAATTTAATTCAGTTTCCTACTTCTGAATGAGATTCCATCAAAATCTATGGGATTCCTAGTGACAGAAACTGTACAACTCAGACATTCAGGCTTCATAAAATACCTGAAAATGTATTGTAGGGAATAAAAATACACTGCCTCTGGACAGTGGTGTAGATTTTTATTTGAATAGTCTTTTCCATTTCTGATTTCGGGGATTGTGATGATAATTAGCCAGAGATGCGACTTGAAGGATCAACATCATTAACCATAAATCCAGTTGACCTCTTCTTTGTAAAAATCCAGAGGATAATGGTCAAGGTGAAGGGAAACTCTGTGATGGTAGGATTATTCTTTGTGTATGTGAGATTTGCTCACATGCAAAACAGGCAAGGAGTTTGGATCCAAGAGATCTTCTAGAGCCTACTACTATACGGCATGAATTCTCTGTCCTAGCCATTGTAGCATTCCCTCAGATTTTCTGGCACTCTTGATGAAAGGTGTTTAATAATGCAGAGGAGATAAATGGTAAAGATGGCAGATTTGTATTTAGCATAATGGACTCACAGACTTTAAAGTCAGAAAGAACCAATATGATCATCTAGTCTGACCTCTTTCACAATATAGGCCACAGAACTTCACCAATCCACTGCTGGAATAGACCCCTAATCTATGATTGCATTTTTGAAGTCCTCAAATTATGATTTAAAGACTTCAAGGTACAGAGACTCCAACAGCAATTGACCTGTGCCCCCTACTCAGGAAGGAAAAATACAAAACCAAACCTCAGGGCCTCTGCCAATCTGCCTTGGGGGAAAATTCCTTCCTGATACCAAATATGGCAATGAGTTAAATCTTGAGCATGTGGGCAAGACTCACCAGACAGACAGCCAAGAAATAATTCTCTGTAGTAACTCAGAACCCACCCCGTCTAATGTCCCATCACAGGTCATTGAGCATATTTACAGTTAGTAGTCAAAGATCAATTAATAATCAAATTAGACTTTCTCATCATATCATCCCCTCCATAAACTTATCAAGCTCATTCTTGAAGCCAGCCACGGTTGTTGCCCCATTGCTCCCCTTGGAAGATTGTTTCAGAACTTCATTCTGATGGTTAGAAAGTTTTGTCTAATTTCAAGTCTAAACTCCCCAATGGACAGTTTAGATCAATTTGTTCTGGTGTCCACACTTGTTGACACCAAACTTAAATAATTCCTCTTCCTCCCTGGTATTTACCCTTTGATGTATTTATAGAGAGCAATTGTATCTCACCTCAACCTTCTTTTGGTTAGGCTAAACAAGCCAAGCTCTTTGAGTCTCCTCTCATAAGGCATTCCTCAGATGGTCCTAGTAGCCTTTGTCTGCACCTCTTCCAATTTGAGTTCATCCTTCTTAAACATGGGGGACCAGAACTGCACTCAGTATTCCAGATGAGGTCTCATCAGTGCCTTATAATAATAACTCAACTTCATATGGTTTCCATATGTAAGAAATCTCAAAATTGCCAAAGCTCCACTGGCTTCAGGGAAAGTTATGCCAGAAGAGAATTTAGCTCACTGTCTCCAATAGCTCAATTTTAAATGCTGGAACATGCAGCATTTTTTGTCCTTTTGAAATTTAAAGCTCATTAATCAGTAGCTGAATATATACATTATTAATCTTTTTCTGACTCAAATATTTTACATTCAATTCATAAAATCCCTTATAGTGCAATACACTTAATTATTCAGTGACTTACAGAAGCTCAAAGAATCTTACCAAAACTAGTAGTAAAAGAAATGGGATTTGGTCAAAATACATGCGCATCAGCAGGATCCATGGGGACAGTTAGTCCAGGAAGGCTAGTTCAGGGTACATTTGCACCCTGACTTGTGGTGAATTAAGTATTCATATAGACAAGCCTTTGGCCATTGTCATCTGCTGGGACAAATTCAGGCAGTCTGTAGGGGAAAATCTTCATTTCACAGTATATGAGAGAGAGAGCAAGACTGACTGACTGACTCATTCAATTTCCTAATCCTTATATTCCCACACACAGCACATGTTGCCTATATTACAAATCAGAATACAAATTCTCTAGCTGCCACCAGTGAAAATTTAACCAAATTTGAAAATTAACCTGTGGTGTTTCAGCTCTGACATTGTAGTAGTACTATAGATTCTGCAATGAAAATTAAACTGACAAGTTTTTTGATGCATGAGGCAAAACAGAATCCATTTTACTCTCCCTATGGCTAAATTGGCTCCTGTACAGTGAACAGGAATAAAAATGTGGTTAGGTTGAGTTAGTAAACCATGGAAGATATGTCAGGTATGCTATAATCAACTTGGATGACTACCACTTCCCTTACACATACTATAGCCTTTTGCCACAGATGTTCACATTAATTTTTCATTTGTCACAATAAAAATAAATTCAGTTTAGAGTTAAGAAATTATAAATGACAACTTAATATAAATAAAAAGAAAAGAAAAGAAAAGAAACTGTGAGAGCATAGTTTTTCCACTGACTTGTGTAGTGTTGTATCATTTTCGTTAATTAAGACAATAGGGGAGGGACAGTTTATCCCTAAGACTAGAACATTTATAATATAAACCCGAATAGGGGTTGTAGTGTGTTGTGTGGGTTTTGTTTGTTTGTTTTTTCTTTAAACTTATTGTAATTGTATCCTCTGGTTTACACAGATCAATAAATCTGCCTTGATAATCATTTTTGCCATCTTTGAATAGCCATACTGAGTTTGGAAAAACATGCACTTTTAGCAGCTTAAGCTTTGGAAACATTACAGCTATGAAAAATATCTTGACATTTATCCAGGACAGTGGCTTACACCAATGCACATTTCAGGTAGGGTGATGTGGCTTAGAAACAGCAGCTCAGACTTTGATTGCTATTGCAAGGTGATAGCATTGCTGTTTATGGCCTGCTTAAAATAGCTTAGAAACAGACAGCTGTATTTTAATCGTTCATAAATATAATTTGTATTAAACTCTCTAGTCATAGGTACTGTAAGTAATAATAAATATTAACTAAAATAATTCATATAAAATAGAAAATATGAAATTTGCTTTTTGCTTGAAATATCAAAGTTTTCCTCTGACTCCCCACCCTAGACCCTATTTACTATAGGAGGAGGCAATCCAGTTCATTATTAATGATACTGAATCTTCAGTTACCCAGAGTGGGTCACCTGCATACCTATCTTGAGGATCCCCACTTATGTATCTGTAAACACCCTTGAAAAATCTGTAGTCCATAAATTAATTCTCTTTATTCAGCAACGGTGATGAATAATGATTATTTTCTTCCCCATTCCTAAGTGGCTTAGCACGCTATTTCCACTGGGTAGTCAGGTTTTGCTGACTTTGGTCCCAGTTCTCCTCCACTGAAATGAATGGCACATGTGATTTAAGTTAGAGCAGCAACCAACTAGATAAATTAATCTCTGGGAAGTGAAGAGGCTGGACAGATAAAATTATAATACAGTTAAATCAGTTGTAATAATCCAAGGGTCCAACTAAATTCAGTTGTCCCGGTCCAGGGTTTGAAAACCTGGCCAGTGCTTAAAGGTGGTAGCTAATGACGGTATGTCATCACTGGAGGATTTATTAAGGCATGGGTCAATGGCTGGTTGTGTTTTTTAGTAGATTTAATTTACTATGTCAATTTGCAGCTTTATATAATAGTCAAAAAGTACAATAATGCACAAAAATATAATTTTCATGTTTATTTTTTCTTCAAATGGAAAAAAATAGGATGAAATCCAAAATGAATTTGAGATAGGATCTAAACTTTTTCCAGTTCTCTCTTGTGTTTTAAAGATTGGTTTCATTCCCCATATAACTTTTGAAGTACAAAGTGTTAATTGTCAAAAGCCCGTTTAACAGCTACTAGAAGCATTACTTGCCCACTTTCTTGATTCCACAATCTTAGGGTCTCCTGGTTGACTGAATAGTGACAGTGGCCACTATTGACTGAATGACTGACTGAGCCCTGTTCATTCTCCCCCAGCTGGTACTTATCTGAGTGCTATGAATGAATCCAAATGTTGATTCATACATGTCCTTAGCTTGTAGGGGCTAAGTAGAGTTTAGGCACTCCTTGGCTTTGGGTATGTAGACATGCATTCCATTATTGTTGGGGGGCCCTCTCATCCAAATGTCTAGGCCCTAAAACAAGTGCCAGTCTTCAAACCTTTCTAGCAACTCTTATATGTTCCAAAGAAGCCTACTGAACGTTTAAGCCTCCTGGTTCACAATTTACCTGTTTGGGAATGCGTGGTAGCCAAAGCAAATAGACATAGGCTTAGAAAAACTCAATTACTTTTTATGTAAGAGATGAAGCACAAGACAACACAAATCAAGTACAAATGAACATACAGCCTGACTACAACGTTCCATACTCCAGCTCACTTTTCCCTTGGGACTCCATCCGTGTTCATGTAGGGAGAGTTCCTCCACTGACACGTCAAGCTCCTGCACTACACACCTCTGCTTTAGTTGGTGAAAAGGCTGAAGACCCACAGTGGACTAGCTCCTGCCCTTTGTGGCAAGGCACCCCCTCAGGCCTGCCTGTGTAGGGCTCCCTCTTTTGGCAAAAGAGGCCAGGGTAAAGTCAGCCCCACCCTGGACGAGTCTCATGAGTTCTAGTCCCAGCACATTTGGGGTAGGCTTTGGTTTGGCCCATGGAGTGCCCTTCTGTCCCCAAAGGTGAGGGAAGGGGGGAATCAGTAAGCCTTTATCATCCAGACCCCAGGGAATATCTTTTGTTATCTCCTCCACTAGAGCTGTAGGCCTGGTGGTACCTTGGGGTCAGAAAAGCAATTATATAAAAATGGCACCGGCCTACTAAAGAAAGCTGCTACCTGTGTGATTCATAGTCTTATCCTGTTACTTTGGAAGGAAAAAAAGTTTTTTATTATATCTTATTCTGCCTACTCTTGCAAAACCAGTGCAAGTCTCTATGAGTGAGCTGAATTCTTTTCTGGCTCATACATCACCAACAGAATTTATTAAGTAAGTAATTACTTTTTATGTAAGAGATGAAGCATAAGACAACTCAAATCAAGTAGAATTGAACATACACTGTGAACACAATGCCCCAATGCTCCAGCTCACTCTTTAGAGTTTAAATAGTTCAGGGCAGGTACTGTGTCTACCTGTGTGTATAGCCATACAATTCTCCTGGGGGACCTTTGATCTACTGTAATGGACATTATTTGTGGTATGTGGAGACAAGTTTTAGAGTGGAAGGATGTAATCTGTGCTCATAGATTGGCTAAGCAAATCAAATTGCTGATTTCAAACATAGTATGACCTAGCAGGTGAATCAGTGTCTGAAATCTTGGAACACATTCCACCAGCGCTAAAGCAGCCTTCACTGTGTCTTTTGTGTAATGCTGCCTTGTAACTTAGTTCCTTCATATATCCATTTGACCTAATACCTTGAAATGATGTCTATTCAGTATGGTCCTGTTTTCTTTAACTATGGTTTCTTCAGACTTACCTCTTTTAGAGGTTTATTGCAGCTAGTTTATCTTCCAGGAGTGGAGATGGATACTGACAATACAATACTTCAAGGAAAAAAGAATGTTTACTTATCCATAACTGTGATTCTTTGAGTAAATCCACACTCCACCTTCTGTCCCTACTTCTTCTATGTATTTTATAGGGATTCTAATTATGTGGAAGGACAAGGGTACTTGGGCTATGGGTCCTAAGATAACCTTGCACTGAACATTTGGATGTTCTGTATTAAGCAACATGTACACCTCCCTGATGGTTACTGGTTTTTAGATTTCTCTCATTTTCAAGCATAAAAGCACATTCACGTGTGGATTTTATACCAATGATCTATTCAAGAAACACTGTTTCTAGTAAACTTCTTTGTAGCTTGGCATATCCACTCTTCCTCAAAATTGTCACTCTGAATAGACAGAACATTTCAATATTTTTCAATAAAAATCTCTGTATAGGTCTCAAGAAGTAATATTCCTGCCTCATTTCCCTCACCATTATGGTGTGTGTATGAGGTTTGTATCGAAAATATAAACAATGCACATATGCAGAAAGTAGAAAAGTTTTACATGGTTTTGAAATGTGTCAGTGTTACTAATAAAACATGCCAGATGGAGCTGTTCTATTCATTTTTATGTGAAATGGCTCATATAGCCTCAGTCTCTTTACAGCTTATAGCAGATGTTCATTCAAAATTTGTTTGCTACAAAATTTATATCTAGTAAATAATAGTAAACCCTTAAAGTTTAAAATTATGAGAATGAGAGAGAAAATCTACAGATGTTTAAAAGTAAACAAATCCCCTTTAATTTTTTTTACTTCTCAAAGTTAATTTGTTCAAATTTCAGAAGTGGGCATGAAAAACAAGGTAAGTTGTATAATGGACTTATTTCAATCTTGATGCTATAAAATATTTTAAAAGTAAGTTTCTTAAATTGATGATGTGGGCTATGAATGAAGACTTGTAGCATTTATAATGAAGAAGCGTATGAAGTTCTGTAAATCATCTCAATTAGGCAGTGACTTCAGTGTCATGCAAACTGTTGATTTTTCATCCCAATATATTTCTTCTTCTTGGGGTGTGAGATGGGTTTGTTTCTGAGTTGGTTCAGAGAATTTTTGGGGGCAATCTGGCTGGTAAGTCTTGCTCACATGTTCAAGGTTTGGCTGATCGCCATATCTGGGGCCAGGAGGGGATTTTCCCCCAGGGCAGATTGGCAAGAGCCCTGGGGGGTTTTCGCCTTCCCCTGTGGCATGGGTCACTTCCTTTTGGTCTCTCTGTACCTTGAAGTCTTTAAACCATGATTTGGGGACTTCAGCGACTCAATCATAGGTTAAAGGTGTCTATTGAAGGAGAGGGCGGGCAGTTCTGTGGCCTGCATTGTACAGGAGTTCAGACTAAATGATCGTATTGGTCCCTTCTGACCTTAAAATCTAAGAATCTATGAATCTTTCTTTAAAAGTACATCAGGTAGGATCAGAGCTGCTCACTCAGGTGAAATGAGTACATGGTAAATACTTGAACAGCAGCACTGGGTAAATAATTGGGTTGTTTTTTTTTCAGTTTGTTGACAATCCTGAAAAAGCCACATAAAAATGGCTTAGTTATACCAAATCTAAAACTGTGAAAAATTAACTTATATTGAAAAAAACCCAGAAAATCAAAACGTGTTTTGTTTGACCCAAAAATGATTTTTCAAGGTATAAATTTGAATACTAGTTGCCACTATGAATGAAATGAACAATCATTGGGTCAGGAAAAGTGTGAATGACTTTATAACCTGGCAGTTTGGACTTTTACCTAGCATGAGGGAGGACAAAGTTTAAGTCCCTGCTCCAGTGACTATTTAATTATTCTTAATCAAGTGATTGCACATGTGTTTTCCACTCTTATTCTGTGTAATCCCTGCACACAGTGACTGGAAATTTTTCCTTCTTTCCTTTCCTGACTTGAGAGCCCTCTCCTGTACACTGTAGGCACCAGTATAAATGGCCTCGCTGACACCAAACCTCTATTTTTTCTTACCACCCATGCCGCTTGCTGGAATTACTCTTCTTGCTTTTGTATGTATACTCAGTGGACTGTGTTCTCTTGTATTATAATGTAAATAGTTTAATGTTATTAAAGTTATTAGTGTTTAGTATAGTTTGTTAGATTTTTACCACATGGGCTTTTTGGTCGATTCCCTTTATTGACAGATGCCTCAGTCACCAGGGTTCAAGCCCTACATTTCCTGCAATTAGGCTATGTCCGTGTGTGCCCCATACGTAAGGTGCTTGGAGTGCCTTGGATAATCTCATGTTGGGGAGTGTTGGGAAATTTTCAGGGGCTTTAAGTGGCATATGAAGAAAGATTGTGAAGCCAAGCTAAAGTTTTTACTCATGGTAGCATTCTTGAGACCTTCATCTGAGCCAGGTCAGTCAGACTTCAGTGTTGGTAAGGAGTGCGCCTCCTACCATGTCTGAATCCCGTTATCACTCACCATCCCCAATGCCTGAAAAGAGGCATAAGAAGCAGACTGCTGAATGGGGAAGTCTGCTAGGCAACAGGTTAACAGTCGTGTACCGCTGCTTCAATACCACAGAAGATTGCACCATTGACTCTGGTGCCTAGTAAGCTTCTGTTGAATCTGGAGCCAGAAGGAGCAACTTCCACACCTGTGGCACTACACTGTGCCAACACTATCTTTGTGCCAACTACACTGGAGGCCTTTGCAACTGTCAGGGACCTCCTGACCCTGTTAGTGCCGGTATCTCCAGCAGTATGAGCAATGATGCTAATCTGTGCCAGTGGACACAGCAGAACCAGCAGGATCCCTATAGCACTCGATACCATGCCAGCCTCATTTACTCTGATGGCTCACCATTTAAGGTCATCAAGGTAAAATTCATGATGTTCATTTGTCTGCAGTTCTTTCCACCTCAGCACCAGTTACCCTCTCTACCTCAACACCAGTTACTGGCACCACATAGATCTGTGCCTCCATGGTCAGCAGAAGGAGTGTCACCTTCTTTTGAATTGGAAGTAAGATCGTACAGACATTTCCACTGTGTTTTGGATTTTGTTATAGGAGTGCCATGCCATCAAGAGGTTGATCCGTAGGACAGAGGGGGCCCATGTCCGTCTAGTGACCTTTTTGGAATCTGTGGGCCTTCTGTTTCCAGATTGTATTCCATTCACTCCTACTTGGTGATCTTGCAAAGGTGTGTGGCACCTACGCTCCAGGCAACACCCATTCCTAACTCTGGTACCAAGCCTTGCACTGGACTTCAGGAGCCAGCTCAACAGGACACCGTAGATCAAGAAATGGAGGAAGAGCATTCTCAGCCAGTGCTGGTCTCCAATTCCTCTTCCCCTGATATGGCAATCTTAGGAGTGAGCATGTTGCCTCTCCCACATGACTATAAGGCATACCAAGAATTGTTAAAGAGGATTGCCTTACAGCTGGGCATACACATGAAGGAAATAAAAGAATCCTCACACTTTCAGGTCAATATTTTAGCCACTTCAGGTCCATCTAGGATGGCCATACTTCTCAATAAGGCCATTATGGACTCAGTCAAAGTGCTGTGGTAGATTTTTGATTCCCTTTCCCCACTTCTAAGAGGTCCAAGTGCAGGTATTAGATACTTACCCAAGTTGTGAGTTCCTTTACTCCCATCCCCTCTGAGATCCATGGTAGTATCTGTTGCCAATGAGAAAGGCAGGGGCATCAGGCACAGCCACAAAATCAAAAACCTCAAAAAAATTAGATTTGTTTTTGTAGGAAATTGTATTCTGTTGGAGGTTTGTGACTCAGAATTGCAAACCAGCACACACTTTTGGGTGGGTATGAGTTTATGCATGGGATTCCATGCTAAGATTTAAAGACATGCTGCTAGAAGATGCTAGATAGTAGTTCTCCTTACTAATGGCTGAAGGAAAATCAGTGGTGAGGGCACTGTTGGAAGCTGCTTTGGATGCTGCTGACGTGACTGCCAGGTTCATGACTTTGGAAGTGACCATGGATAGGAGCTCTTGGATGCAGGCCTCTGGGTTCCCACAGGAATCCTACAGACTGTACAGGACCTGCCCTTTGAGGGATAGTCACTCTTTTCAGAAGAGAGTGATGCTAAGCTCCAACGGTTAAAAGACTCAAGAGCAGCCCTCAAGGCCCCCAGGTTGTACACTCCTTCCCACTTTCAAAAAGCACTGCAGGCCTCAGCACATCTTCCAGTATTCTGCTCTTGCTCTCTGAGACGAACTGCAGAGAAAGAAGAGGAGCATTTATGGCTATAGACTGCTGCTTCTTTGCACCTCTTTAGTAATGCTTGCCACACTTGAATGGGTGCTTGAGGACACCATTCCAGTTCCCAAGATTCCGGTCCCCATTTTTACTTTGTTTGAAAACAACTTTTTTCATTTTCCAAGAGTTTATAGGAACTGGGTTGGACTCTACCCAGGCTCATGCGTTCGTCCTTGAGTCAAGGTTCCATTCTATTACTGTTTTCTTGGCAGACCTCAAAATTCATCCAGTTACAACAGCCCAAAGCTGTATGAGGCTCCTAAGACACACAGTCTTGTGTGTGTGTGTATATATAAATAGTACAAGACTGCACCTCAAACTTCTCCAGATTTGGCTGGCCTCAGTGTTCTTGCAAAGCCATCTTCATCTGGACAATGTGCTCACAAAATCTTTGCAATTTCTAATTTCACTGAACATTTTGCTGGAATTCTCTTCCTGCATGCCCAACTGTCAATGATATTAGTCTCAGATATGTCAGCTCTAGGGTCAGAAGCTCATCTTTGACTCCTCTGAACTCGGGGTCTTTGATCTTTGTTCACTCTTCATATCAATGTCAGGGAGCTCAGGGCAATTCATCTTGCCTGTCAGTCTTTCATACCTCATATGGGGGGAAGAAACCTGTTTGTTCTTACAGCCAATGCAGCAAAATTTTACCTCAACCGGCAAGGAGGAGCTCATTCATACATCTTTTGTCAGGAAACAATTCACCTATGGAATTTTGCATAGCACAGTCAAGTAACTTAGAGGCTTCTTACCTTCCAGGGTTGCAGAACAAGTTAGCAGACTGCCTGAGCAGATCATTTTAAAATCACCACATGTGGTCTCTTTGCCTGGGTATAGGCAGATGTGTTTTCCAGCAGTGGGGGACTCCCCATAGATATATTTGCAAACAAGTTCAACAGAAAATGTCATCAGTTCTGCTCACAGATGCCATCCTGCTACTCTGGATAGAAAAGTTTTATTACACTTTCCCTCTAATCCCACTCCTACACAGAGTGCTACTAAAGATCAAGCAAGGCCACACCTGGGTTATATTAATAGCCCCAGTGTGGCCCCCTCAATGCTGGTTCTCCACTCTACTGGACCTTTCAGTGGCAACTCCAAATTCACTTTGCTTTGATTTGATCTCCCAAAACGATTGTTGGCTGCTCCACCAAAACCTGCAATCCTTTCATTCTATGTCCAGGAATCTCCACTGCGAAATCCTAGAGAACAGGCTTGCTAGGAGCAGGTTTGCAAAGTCTTACTATGTAACAGAAAGGACTCCCTATCCATCAAGATTGAAATGGTTCTGTATCTGGCTTTGTCAAACCAAAGTCTCACTGATGCATACATTCATCCAACATACATTCGACTGTGCTGCATTTGAAATATTTAGGTTTAGAAATTCCTCCATCAAAGTTCATCGGGCAGCAATATCAGCTTTTCACCCTTGAATGGATTACTGTTCTGTTTTTTCTAATGACATGACAATCAGATTCCTTAAAGGTCTGGAAAGATAGTACCCCCAATTAAGAGAGCATGTTCCCCCTTGGGACTTGAACTTTGTCTTATCTAAACTTATGGGACCATGATTTGATCCTTAAGCAATAGGCTTACTAGACCTTTTATGAAAGTTCTTTTTTGTAATTGCTATCACTTCTGTCAGAAATGTCTCAGAACTGCATGCCCTCACATCTGAACCATGATATACAGTTGTTTTTAAAGATAAGGTGCGCTTACACCCGGGTCTGAATTTTCTCTCTAAAGTACTTGGGAATTTTCTTATCAGTTAATTTATTAACCTGTGTTTTACCCCAAAACGCATGCAATTAGCGACGAGCAACGGCCACATCCATTGGACATTAAACGAGCATTGGCATTTTACCTAAATAGGACCAAACCATTTTGGTGGTCCACCCATCTGTTCATGGCTTAAATAGACAATCTCCTTTCAAAGAATTTCATCTTGAATAGCCTCTATCCACATTTGTTATGATTGGGCCAGTATTTCTCATATGCCAACTGCTCACTCCAAAAGATTATAAGAATCCCAACAGTTTTCCTAACACAATTAGTATCCAGGACACTGTAAAGCAGCAACCCAGTCATTAGCACACGATTTCTCCTCCTATTACACCATAACCCAATATTCTAAAGATGATGCCAAATTTGGTCAAGCTGTACTACAGTCTGTGTGATTAAACTCTGATCCTACTGCCTATATTACTACTTGGAAATCACCAAGAGTGGAATGCACATGTGCAATCACTCGAAGAAAAAAATGGTTATTAACCTTTGTAATTGTTGCTCTTCAAGTTGTGTTGCTCATGTCCATTGCGCAACCACCCCGTCTACTCTGTATATCAGAGTTTTCAGAAAGAAGGAACTGTGGGGGCTCAGGGTCAACTGACCTTTTATACAGGTGCCAATGGCCTGCAGCCATTCAGAGTGCTCTAGCCACTCACTGAGGGAAGTATTTCCAGGAACTGCGTAGCATGTGTGTGCGCCAAGAACAGAATGGACATGTGTAACACATCTCAAAGAACAACAGTTATGAAAGGCTAGTAACTGGATTTTTATAATAAATGTAACACCTTCAACAGGAGAGTGAGAGAACCTGGTTCCAGAGAATTCCATAACCTTTTTCTCAATTCAGATCCTTTCTCCACATCAGATGGAGGGTTGAATTACATGTTGGTCTCCCACATTCTGAGTCAGTGCTCTAAGCACTGGGCTAAAAGTTACAAGGAAGGCCATTGCTGTCACTGCTCCCTCCTTCATCATAATCATCATCCAGACCCCAGTCTACATTGCTGGGAAAATTCAGTGGCAGTCGATAGGAGTTACGCAAGATACCTAATTCCCGTTAACTTCCTAAATCCTCTTCAGTGTGGCATCTTCACTGCACTGTACCACTTCTGAATTGACTCAGTGTCTTAAATGACCGCTAAGTTGATCTGGGAAGATCAATCTGATGGCGGTGACTTTGCCACCATCAGTATAGATGCGGCCAAGTCCTGAAAAAAAAAAAGGCTGAAACTATTCAGTCAATTTATCAAATTTATAAATAGCTTCAGTTCAATCAAAACTGTGTTTTTCTTTCAATAAACATTTCTCCTAGCTCTGTCCAATAGCTCAAGTGGCATTTAACCTCACCCTCCCAACCTTGGAAACGGCATGAAAGAGCCACAAACCTTCTCCCCTCTCCCCCCTCCCAAGCAGCAACTGATTTATCATATAGTTTTGTGTTGTATATGTCTTTTTGGTTTTGTTTGTTTAGTTTTTCAGAATGGGAATACAACCACAGAAAATTCTGTATATCAATGGAGAATTTTGGTTTCTGATCCTTTTCTCTGGGGGTGTCCTCCTTTTTCCCCCTGCTTCTAAAGTCACATAGGGAGTTAAAGATTGTCTCTGCGGAGCATTGGGCCATGTATACTCTGAGGTCTTTTATTTACTAAAATTTTAAAATGCATTCCCGATAGATTGGCTTTTAATATTTTTATTATAATTTTGAGCAGATTAATTGGGTTTAAGTGAAGCTCTGACATGATACTCTCACTGCGTCTGCTTTCGTTCTGAGGAAAAACAGTGGAGACGTGGAAGAAGGCTAAGCAGAAAACAAAAATGACCTCCTGCAGCTCCCATCTCCATGCTTATATTGAGGGGAAAGTCTTCTCAATGAGGCACTCAGTCTCCATGTATTACTCCACCTTTCTCAGGTCCTGAAGAAGCCATTTTGACCAAAAATTCATCCATCTCCTACCACTTTCTGTGATAGAAAGAGGGCAGCACTACTTCTACTTAGCTTCTTATCCCAATTCCCCCAGTAGCTGCATGGGTTCTGCCCAGTCACTTCTCAGTCTGCTCAGCACAGCTCTGTTTTCTGTGAGATTCTCTCACCACTAGCCTTCTTGCCCTTTTTTGGGCAGTAGATTATTCCCTTAAACTGATGTATTTGATAAATAAATGAATTCATGTCAGACTGAAATACTGCTTTCCATTTTTTACAGTTGTAAATTGTGGACTGTGAGTATGTTGCTAGGTTCCTTGCAGTGAAATGCACTTCCTTGCAGTGAAATTTGTGAAAATTAAAATTGACATATTGCAGTCCAGAGTTTGGGAACCTCTGCCTTATAGTAATTGTAGTTCTTCAATATGTATTGTTCACATGGAATTCGTGAACTGCCCTCATACCCTGCTATTAGAGAGTCCTGTAGCTCTCAAATTTGGTAGTAGTAAAAGAACTGAGGAACAGTTGGGCCTGCCCTATCCTTTATGCTCTTAGGTGTTTGTGTTGGGAAGTTGGGGGACGGGGGATGGGATGTGTGAGCATGTACGATACAGATGTGGCCGCAATAGACACTGCTGAACAAAAAGAATCCCAGTGTTGTGTGCATGGGGCACGTGTGTATGAAAAGAGAAATCCATGTGGAGAATACATCTCCAAGAACCACAATTACTGTAAGATAAGTAATTGTTCTTTTCTGAAAATGCAAATAATATAGGTATTAACTATTTAAAAGAAAGAAAAAAACAGATAAAATGGAGCTAGAGTAAAGTCACCTAGTGTACCTCTCAATTTTTAATATCTCATTTTCACTTCTTTCTGAGAGAGGGAATTGCCCACTAAATAATTGGCATGTGAAAGTAGTTGATATGGAGTGTGTCTGATTTATAGCTACAACTAAGAGAGATGGGTTTAATAAGGATTTTGGTTTCCTTCTGTCACTGTTCAAACAAAATCCACATTACTTACAAATGAAAAGTAGTTACTGTCACAGTTCGGGGCAACTGCATCTGTACTTCCCCTCAGGGAACAGCAAAGGCACTCACTCTTAAACTTCTGGTTCTCCCACTGTTGCCTTTCTTGGGTGGATATCCACATCTCACTCTTTTGAGGAAGGTATTCCCAGGCTGCATAGTTGCCTCCCTTCACTGTATTATTCCCAGCAGACAGGCTGCCCCACTGCACACATGCGTGCTTTCTCTTAGAGATGGCTAACAGGTATAACTGCTACAATTATAAATTACCTGCATAGCACTTCTTAAGCAAGCCTATTTATTCTTAAGGAAAAAGCACTATAGATAAAACATATTAAAAACGATAAAAGAGCCTATACACGTGCTAATAAGCTTATCAGAGAACGCTCTAATACTTGCATGGACTTGTAGTTAGTTAGCTTATATAGTGTAGTTAGTCAGTTCTTCTAAGCTTAGGGGCTGGGGCATGCCTCAGTCCCCAGGCCTCAAACCATGTGTGGTGTGCAATAAACCCATGCCCAAGAGCGACGCGCACTCCACATGCTTGAAGTGCCTTGGGGAGGTACACTTAAGGGAAAAGTGTAAGATCTGTAAATCATTTCGCCAGAGGACACAAAAGGACAGATCTCAAAGACTTAAGGTCCTCTTAATGAAGGCGGCACTTAGACCCTCTCCTAGTGCCTCGGAGCTGACTGCGAGTACGGTGTCGGCAAAAAGTCCCCTGGCACCGGCGGACATGGTGCAGAGCAAAGACAGAAAGGGAGCTAAGCACCAGATGGTGCCGGCACCGAAGCCTGCACACAGGCACTGTTTGCTTTCGCCGGTGCTGAGGAAGAAGCATCGTCCAGCAGAGGCCAGTTGCCACCTTCCAAAGATAATCACAGGGGTAAGGACACTATGTGAACCATAAAGGGCCACTTACCTGCCACCCCAAAACTGCCCTGGCCGTCGACTCTGCCTTGGGATAAAGGGGCGTTGAGTCCGGCCCTGGTTATCTCCCCGGTGTGGGGAGCGGAAGAAGAGGTGGAAATTACACCAGAGACTTTCGAAGTGGTGAGAGAGCTCATAGAGAGCACGGTGATGGAGCACACTGGTTCCGGTTTCTTGGTTACTGCTCCCTCTGCACCAGCTAGACCTCAGCAGTCAAGGAGTAAACCTACTCTGATGCCGTTCCACTATTCTCCCCGGCACCGTTCGCTGGTGTCAAGACCCACTGCTCCACCATGGTCTCCGAGGAGTGAGTCGCCGTTGAGATCTGATGTGGGGTCAATTGCCTCTAGTAGAAGCCAATCGCACTCTTCCTCCCAGCACCGCAGCCAGTATGAACCACAGTCGTACCTGGCACCGTGGGGGCCACACTGGCAGAACCCCAGTAGCTGGCCCTTCTGGACTCCGTGGGCCTACCAGCAGTCGAGGGGACCTCAGTCAACTGGTTCCCTCTCTCAACGGTCCCTACGTCTGTGATGCAATGCATCAGATCCAAAATGGTTTCCCGCCCAGACACTACATTGGGTCGGGAACCACACACGACCCAGCACCACCGAATGTCTATGCCAAGACCGAGACTGATGCCACCGCTGCAGTAGGCGATGAACCAGATCCATCAGTGCTGCTGGAAGCTCCATAGGAGGGAGACCTGACCCACTTGAGGGAATCCTCCTCATCCTCACCTGATGAAGCAGTGGCAGGGACCGCTCCAGCCCCTCCATCAGAAGATTGCACGGCTTATCACGACCTCCTTAGGAGAGTAGCCCTTAACCGGGGTATTCAGGTTCAGGAGGTTACCGAAGACACTTCGGACCACATGAAAGATATTTTCTCCCCCCCTCCCCCCACCCTGGGTCCCTCAAGGGTAGCTCTGCCACTGATAAAATCTATAGATAGGACTGTGAAGGCTATTTGGCAGACCCCCTCTTCTGTCTCGCCCACCCCCAAGCAGGTGGAACACAAGTACTTTGTGCCCCCTAAAGGGTATGAATATCTATACACTCACCCTGCTCCAGGGTCCTTGGTCATGGCAGCTGCAAACGACAAGGAAAGGCAGGGGGCCCAGGCGCGGACTCCAAAAGCCAAGGACACTAAAAAGTTTGACCTATACAGAAGAAAGGTGTATTCCACAGGTGACCTACAACTCAGGGTGGCAAATCAACAAGCCATCCTGAGCAGATATACCTTTAATGCCTGGAGCTCGATGGAGAAATATGTGGGCGCGTTGCCTCCGGACTCAAAGAAAGAGTTCACAGCTCTAATGGGCGAAGTCAAAGCGGTGGTAAAAGTGTCCTTACAGAGCACCCTCTACGTCGCAGACGCAGCAGCCTGGGTAATGGCCTCGGGGATTTCTATGTGGCGTACCTCCTGGCTTCAGGCATCTGGATTACCCTATGAAGTCCAACAGACTGTGCAAGACCTACCCTTTGAGGGACAGTCCTTGTTCTCCGAGCAAACGGACTCAAAGCTACGCAGTCTAAAGGACTGCAGAGCGACGCTTAAGTCCTTAAGAATGTATACCCCGGTGACTTAGAGGTGCCTTTTCAAAACCCAACCATCACCACGCCCCTACCAGCAACATCAGAGACACAACTCAGGTCTCAGGAGGGGCAGAAGCGGCAGTAACAACCAGGCCAATTATAGGAAGAGATCATATTCCTCTTCCAGTAGAAACGACGGTCCGTCGCACAAGTCCGAAGGTTCGAAGCAGGGCTTTTGAAGAACCACTCGAGGGTGGAGTACCAACTTACCAGGATCCAGAACCATTGTTTTTGAACCGCTTATCCCATTTCTACCCTACATGATCCCATATTACCTCGGACAAATGGGTCCTACACACGGTGGAACTGGGATATTCTATCCAGTTCCACTCAGATATTCTATCCAGTTCTACTCTATCCCTTATCCCCGCCCCCCCCAGTTCCCCTTCCCTCTTCAGGGACCCCACTCACAAACATCTCCTTCTCAAGGTGGTTCAGCAACTCCTGAATTTAGGAGCAGTTGAGGAGGTCTCGGTGGAGCTAAAGGGGAAGGGGGTTTATTCAAAGTATTTTCTAATTCTGAAGGCCAAGGTAGGCCTCAGGCCCATCCTGGACCTCAGAAACCTAAACAAATTTATAAGGAAACTCAAAGTTTGTATGGTCTCCCTAGCCTTGGTTATTTCTTCTCTGGATCCTAGGGATTGGTATGCCATCCTCGACCTCAGGGATGCGTACTTCCATATATCAATCATCCCGAGGCACAGAAGATTCCTGAGATTTGTAGTGGGAAACAGACATTTTCACTTCACGGCTCTTCCATTTGGTTTGTCCATCGCACCCAGGTTTTTCACAAAGTGCATGGCAGTGGTGGCGGCCTTTCTCAGGAAGCGGAGAGTAAATGTCTTCTCCTATTTGGATGATTGGTTAGCGAGAGGAAGATCCAGCAAGCAGGTGGCCGAACACATAGACCTTATAAGAGACACGTTCAACAGCCTCGGTCTGTTAGTAAACATAAAAAAGTTCACTCTGGTGTCAACCCAGAAAATAGAATTTATTGGAGCAATCATAGAGTCGACCACTGCCACGGCATCCCTTCCACCTGGGTGTTTCGAGAGTATTGCCACCCTGATAGAAAGCCTATCCCACCACCCCATGACAACAGCAAGTCCTGCCATAGGCTACTAGGCTACTTTGCGGCTTGTACACAGGTCATCCGTTATGCCAGACTGCCTTTGAGACCCCTGCAGCTCTGGCTAGCCTCAGTCTATCGTCCATCCAGGGACCCCCTGGACAAGGTGGTGTCCGCCCTGCTACATGTCCTAACTTCACTGCAATGGTGGACAAACAAGAAAGTGGTTTGTGCCAGGATGCCCTTCTCAAAGCCTCAACCAACTTTGACGCTGGTGACGGACACGTCGGACTTGGATGAGGGGCCCACTTAGGTCAGCTGGGATCTTAGGGCCTGTGGAGCCAGAAGGACCCATCCGACCACATCAACGTAAGAGAGTTGCGGGCGGTAAGACTAGCATGTCAGTCTTTCAAGCACCATCTGTTGGGCCAGTGTGTTGCAGTGAAGTCAGACAATGTAGCAACCGTATTCTACATAAACAGGCAGAGGGGTGCTCGTTCCTCTCCTCTATGCAAGGAGGCCTTAGCCCTCTGGCAATTCTGCATTCCCCAAGGGATCCTCCTGGAGGCCTCCTATTTACCAGCTCAGAACACATTGGCGGACTCTCTAAGCCGAGCTATTCTGTCGAATGAGTGGTCTCTCCGCCAAGACATGATCCATTCCATTTTCCGGAGGTGGGGAACTCCCCAACTGGACCTGTTTGCATCAAAGGACAATGCCAAGTGCAGGAGGTTCTGTTCCTTCTTCTTCAAGTGATTGCTCATGTCATTTCAACTTAGGTGTGCATGCGCCGTGTGCACGGATCACCGGAAAGTTTTCCCCATGTCCACCGCACGGTCGGCTGCCGCCACTGGGGGGCACTCTGCGACCCTCCATATATATATCCCAGCCGACCCTTCCCGTCCTTGGTTCCTTCTTACCGCCCTGACGGTTTCTGGAACAGCTTACCAGCTCGTGCTAGCAATCCCCTAGCTGACTTTATTGTTAAACCAAGTGTCTCTCTCGGAATAGTTGAACCAGTCTCTAGAGCAGGGCCATCTCACAGCCCCTTCTTCCCCCTGCAGGGGCGGGGAGCCCGGAGATGCCAGGGTTCAAGTCTTGCGCTTTGTGTGGCAAGTTCATGCCAACGGACGACCCATACGCGGCTTGTCTGAGGTACCTGAGTGAGTCGCACTTAAAGGATAAGTGCAAACTGTGTAAGAGCTTCAAGCCCCGCACCCAGAAGGAGAGGGAGCAGAGACTTAGGCTCCTTATGATGGAGGAGGCCCTTTGCCCCACAGAGGCTGGGAGCTCGGGCTCAAGTACAGCCGCCTCCACGCAGAGTGCTCCCCCGGTGGCAAGAAAAATGCCCGCCAAGGAAGCGTCGCACCGCCCGGCAGCACCGGTGAGAGAACACCGGCACCATTCCTCCTTCCTGGCACCGAGGAAGAGGAAGAAGGAGGACAGAGCGCGCTCTCTTCCGCAGCCAGACGGGCAAGGTGGGACCCGCATTGGGCCACTCTACCCCAGCTCCACGGCAGGCGGCACCGTCGACTCCGGGCCCTGGGAAGGGGACGTCGAATCCGGTGTGGGAGCCCTACCCCACCAGGGGTATACTTGAAGAAGACCTCCACCTCCCCTCCACCCAGGAGGCCTTTGAGGCGGGCAGAGACCTAATGGAGCGAACAGCCCCAACAGCACCGGCCACGCGGCAGACGTCCACGCCCTCGGCGCAGCCCCAGGGCAAGCTGACCCAATGAAACCCCTGTCATCCAGAGGGCCAGATCACGATCCCCATTGGGGTCTCGTCCAAAGCTGTTGAGGGACCCCGACACTGGTCACGTCCAGCACCGTGCTCCCATGCCGTCCCGGCACCGATCACCTATGCCTCCCATGGTGGTAGCAGCGGCAGGAGCGCCACGGTACCGATCACCCGTGTCGTCCCCACAACCAGCACGGGACCGGTCCCCGCCAGCACCAAAAGGACGCTCTGAGGGAACTTATCAGCCTCTGGCACCGAGTGATGTCGCACCGCCTTGGTCCCCCAGAAGCGCCTTCTCATCCGGTTCTGAGGACGGCTCACTGGCCTCACAGTCCACTAGAGCCAGTGCCAGAAACAGGGGAAGTTGCCACCAGTGCCACTTCCCCTGCCAGCAATGGCAGGCCCCACCCCAATGGCCTTTTCTGGACCCCTTGGGCCCACCACTCCACGGCGAGCAGATCCCGCTCTACAGCAGGACCTAGGCGGAAGCCATCCCAGACTGTAAGCGCCCCTTCGGCTCAAGGGGAAGGCTCAGAGGCTGGCTCGGGTGGCATGGAAGAGTCAGGAGAGAAGGACTCTTGTGCAGGGGAGGGGCCCCACCATGCGGGTGCAGAATCCTCGGGGGGAACCCAAAGGGAATCATCTTTCTTCCCTCCGGATGAGGCGGTAGCAGGAGCGGCCCCGGCTCCCTTGCCAGCAGGGCCCACCAAGAGCTGTTGTGAGAGGTCGTGCGTAACATGGGCCTCCAAGCAGAGGAGGTAGTGGAAGACACCAACCCGATGGTGGACATTTTGGCCCCGGGAGGACCCTCCAGAGTAGCCCTTCCCCTCATTAAAAATATTAGGGACACAACCAGATCCCTGTGGCAAACCCCTGCCTCCATTCTCCCCATGGCTAAGAGAATGGAGAGTAAATATTTCGTCCCTGCTAAGGGCCATGAGCATTTCTATACGCGCCCCGCTCTGGGGTCCTTAGTCATGGTGGCAGCAAACGAAAAGGAATGACAAAGCCACCAAGGCCTGACCCCCAAATCCAAGAACAGCAAGAGAATGGATTTATTTGGCAGAAAGGTCTACAGTTGAGGATAGCCAATCAGCAGGCTATTCTCAGTTGGTATGCGTACAGCTCCTGGTTGGCCTTGGAAAAGTTCTCCAGCTCGCTATCCCAGGAAGCTGGTGCGGAGCTGTCTTCCATGATCAGGGAAGGCAAGGTCATCCTCAGGGCACTACTCCAATTGGCTCTGGATGCAGCAGACGCCGCTACAAGGGCGATGGCCTCGGGTGTCACGATGAGGAGAAGCTCTTGGCTGCAAGCGTCGGGGCTCCCTCAGGAGATCCAGTCCACCATCCAGGACTTCCCCTTTGAGGGTCCAGATCTGTTCTCTAGTCAGACGGACAATAAGCTACAGACCCTCAAAGACTCCAGGGCTTGAGGTTGCATACACCTGCTCCCTAGAGGTGCCCATTCTGCTCCTAGCCACCTAACAGGCAATATTATAGGTCCGACTCAGGCTGGCACGGGGGCCCTAGCAGTCACAGTCCCAACCAGAGGTTCTTGGACAAGAGTGGAAGCCGCTCGTGGAACCGCCCGTCCACGAAGAAAAACTTTTGAGGGCACGCCTGAGGACATGGTACCAGCCACCCAATGGAACCCTCCCTCCCTACTTTCCAAGAACAGACTATCCCAGTTTTACCTTGCATGGTCCTATATCACTTCGGACCAGTGGGTCCTATGTATGGTGAGACGGGGGTACACACTCCAATTCTCATCCACTCCCCCCTCCGAGCCTCCCCGCCCCTCCTCGACCCTCTTCAGGGACCCGTCTCATGAACATTGGAGGAGGAGGCGCAGATGCTCATTTCTCTAGGGGTGGTGCAGGAGGTGCCGATGGATCTGCGGGGGAAAGGGTTTTACTCCTGATATTTTCTGATCCTCAAGCCAAAGGGAGGTCTTTGACGGATCCTGGATCTATGGGGGCTAAACAAGTTTCTCCACAAGCCAAAATTCCATATGGTGTCTGTGGCCACTATCATCCCCTCACTGGATCCTGGTGCCTGGTACGCTGCCCTTGATCTAAAGGACGCCTGTTTTCATATTTCTATCCTGCCGCGCCACAGGTGGTTCCTGCGCTTTATGGTCGGCCAGAAACATTTCCAATTTGCTGTGCTCCCCTTTGGGCTTTCAGCAGCACCCAGGGTTTTCACAAAGTGCCTCGCGATCGTAGCTGCCTTCCTCAGGAGGCAAGGGATACAACTGTTGCCGTACCTGGATGATTGGCTAGTCAAAGGCCGCTCCAGACAGGAAGTTGTCACCCATCTCACAGTGATTCCCGTCACGTTCAACAAGCTGGGCCTGCTGATAAACGAGAAGAAGTCCACGTTAGTGCCCACACAGCATATCGAATTCATAGGGGCAGTTCTGGACTCAAGGGAGGCCCGTGCTTCGCTCCCTCGGTCCCGCTTCAAGACCATGGTAGAGCTGGCCCAGAAACTGTTAGCGTACCCGCTCACCACAGTTCACGTTTGCCTGAGGCTGCTGGGCCATATGGCATCGTGCGTGTATGTGGTGGAGTTTGCGTGTCTGAGACTACGCCCCCTTCAGACTTGGTTGGGCTCGGTTTATCGCCCTTCTTGCCACCCCTTGGGCATGGTAGTCTGCGTCCCGAGCAAGATCGTGCAGTCCCTCCGGTGGTGGACCATCCCAAGGAATGTATGCGGGGGGAAACCCTTCCAACTCCCACACCCCTCAGGGAAGCTGGTCACGGATGCGTCGGACACGGGCTGGGGCGCTCCCCTGGGCGATTTCCGCATGCAAGGGAAATGGTCAAAGGCGGAGTAGCGGATGCACATAAACCTAAAGGAGTTACGGGTAGTCCGTCTAGCGTGTATGGCCTTCAAAGACAGACTGGAGGGCACAGTGACCTTAGTCCAAATGGACAATACGATGGCCATACGTGTTATAAACAAACAGGGGGGTGCTCGCTCCTCTCCCCTGTGCCAGGAAGCCCACAATCTGTGGGACTTCTGTGTCCTCCACTCGATCCGTCTGGAAGCATCCTACTTACCATGCGACCAGAACCTCTTGGCAGATTCCCTCAGCAGGATGTTCTTGATCCACGAATGGTCGATCCACAAGAAGGTGTTGCAGAGCGTCTTCTGTCAGTGGGGGACTCCCCGGATCGACCTGTTTGCGTTGATCTCCAACCGGAAGTGTCCCGTGTTTTGTTCTTTCCGAAACAGCAGCCCAGGTTCGCAGGCATTCATGATCACTTGGTCACACCGCCTCGGCTACAAGTTCCCTCCTTTCCCGCTTATTCACAGGGTGCTCCTAAAGGTGAAACAGGACAAGGCGAGGGTTATTCTAATCGCCCCGGAATGGCCGAGGCAACATTGGTTCGCAAAGCTCTTGAACCTCAAGGGGCCGATACCTCTTCCGTTGATCCCAGACCTGCTTACTCAGAATCAAGGGCTATGTCTACACTGGCAAGTTAGTTCGAATTAAGACATTGAACTCAATGCAATTCGCTAATTCGAACTATGAATGGCACTTGCTTAGTTCGAATTAAATTTTTCTAGTTAATTCGAACTAACTAAAATTAACTAATTCGAACTCACTTTAGTAAGTGTAGACATAGCCAAGGGCTATTGAGACACCCCAACCTGGAGTCCCTCCACCTCAAGGCCTGGCTCCTCCGTGGCTGAACTCTGGCAAGCTCCAGTGTTCTTCCCAGGTGCAGGAGGTCCTCCTTAGCAGCCGGAAGTTGTCCACTAGGGCCACCTACCGGACAAAATGGAAAAGGTTTAGTACATGGGCGTCAGAACAAGGGGTAGCAGCAGATTCGGCCCCGATTCCAGTAATCCTGGTTTACCTACTTAGCCTCAGGCGGCAAGGTTTATTAAGGTGCACCTGGCAGCAGTGGCAGCGTTCCATGCGAGCTCATCTGAGGGCTCGCTGTTTTCCAACCAGTTAGTGAAGTGCTTCCTGAAAGGCTTGGAAAGACTGCTCCCATCCAGTCAGCCCCCTGTGGCATAATGGGACCTGAACTTAGTCCTGAATAGGCTGACCAGACCTCCATTCGAGCCACTGGCATCGTGTTCGTTATTGTACCTCTCCTGGAAGGTAGCCTTTCTGGTGGCTGTAACATCGGCCAGGAGGGTGTTGGAGCTCAAGGCCCTGGTGTTGGAGCCTCCTTACACTCAGTTCTATAAATATAAGGTTCAGCTACGACCCCGCCAGGGTTCCTCCCCAAGGTGGTTTCCCATTTTCACACCTCCCAGTATATCTTCCTCCCGGTGTTCTGTCCAAAGCCTCATGCCTCGGAAGAGGAGCACAGGCTCTACACCCTGGATGTGAAGAGAGCATTAGCATTCTACCTTGACCGGATGAGACCCTTCCGCAAGTCGACCCAGTTGTTCGTAGCAGTCATGGAGAGGATGAAGGGGCAGCCTGTGTCTTCACAGCGCTTGTCATCCTGGATTTCGGATTGTATTAAGGAGTGCTACGCGCTGGCCAAGGTCCCTACCCCATGGGTTACAGCCCACTCTACCCACGCCCAAGCCTCCTCGGCAGCATTCCTGGCCCACTTACCACTGTCAGAGATCTGCAAAGTGGCAATGTGGTCTTCAGTGCATACTTTTGCAGCCCACTATGCTCTCTCCCAGCAAGCTAAGGACAATGCAGCGGTGGGTAGAGCGGTGCTCCAAGCAGCAAGGAGTTAGAATTCCGTCCCACCTCCAAGGAAAGGCTTGGGATTCACCTAAGTTGGAATGACATGAGCAATCACTTGAAGAAGAAGAAGAAAAGGTTACTTACTGTAACTGGTGTTCTTCGAGATGTGTTGCTCATGTACATTCCAACACCCACCCTTCTCCCCTCAGCTGGAATTCCGGCAAGAAGGAACTGAGGAGGGGAAGGGTCGGCTGGGATATGTATGGAGGGTCGCAGAGCTCTCCCAAGGGCGGCAGCCAACCCTCCGGTGGACTAGGGGAAAACTTTCCAGCGATCCGTGCACGTGGCGCGCACACACCTAAGTTGGAATGTACATGAGCAACACATCTCGAAGAACACCAGTTACAGTAAGTAACCTTTTCTTTCAGGGCCTCATCAAGGGCTCGCTGATGGATGCGTTGCAGTTCACATGGAGCAGCGAGCTCCTTTATGCATTTCCTCCCTTTCCCTTAATTCACACAGTGCCCTTGAAAGTAAAAAGGGATAAGTCGTCACTCATTCTGATCGCCCCAGCATGGGCCCATCAGCATAGGTCCCCCACCCTTCTGGACCTACTAGTAACAGCCCCCATCCTCCTGCCATTGTACCCGGACTTACTTACTGAGAACCGGGGCGCTTTGCGACATACAAACCTTCAGTTGCTCCACTTAACAGCTTGGAAGCTCCATGGCTGAGCCAAACGGAAATGCAGTGCTCCCAACAGGTGAGGGAAATTCTGCTGGAGAGCAGAAGGCCCTCCACAAGGTCAACTTGCATGGCAAAATGGAGGCAGTTTGCCATCTGGTATGAAGAGAAGTCAGTTTCCCCTAGGGATCCAGATCTCCATATCATTCTTGATTATCTCCTCCACCTTAAACATAAAGATTTATCCATGCCATCCCTTAAAGTCCATTTGGCAGCCATCTCTGCCTTACATCCACCAATAGAGGGCAGCTCAGTCTTTTCAAATGCAATAGTGGCCCGTTTCCTTAGCCTCGTAACTCAGGCACTTACCAGGCCCCCCCTTTGAACCGCTAGAAATGTGCTCAGAGTTATACCTCTCTTGGAAGGTGGCATTCCTGGTGGCAATTACATCAGCCAGGAGAGTCTCCGAGCTAAGAGTGCTTACATCAGAGCCACCGTATACTGTATTCTTCAGAGACAAAGTCTGCCTACTGCCACACCCGGCTTTCTTACCCAAGGTGGTCTCCGTCTTCCATACAAACCAGGACATATTTCTGCGAGTCTTCAATCCGAGACCACACTCTTCTGACCGAGAGCGCACTTTACATTCCCTAGATGTGAGGAGGTCCCTGGCCTTTTATATCGACAGGACAAGTCAGAAAGTACCCCCAACTGTTTGTGGCGGTAGCCAACAGGATGAAGGGGCTTCCCGGTCTTCTCTCAGACACTGTCATCCTGGATTACATCCTGCATTAAGACGTGCTACAGTCTCACAAGCAGGCCAGCCCTGAGGATCACGGCCCACTCAACAAAGGCCCAGGCTACGTCTATGGCTTTTAAGGCCTGGGTTCCGATCCAGGACATCTGTAGGGCTGCAACATGGTCCTCAATTCATACGATCGCAGCCCATTACGCAATTACCCAGCAGGCAGCAGAGGATACGGCAGTTGGCAGAGCTGTGCTGAAGTCTGTAACCAGTTAAGTTCCGACACCTCCTCTGGTAAGTGCTTGTGAATCACCTAACTGGAGTCAATGTGAGCAAGCACTCGAAGGAGGAAAGATGGTTACTAACCTTTCTGTAACTTTTGTTCTTCAAGATGTGTTGCTCACGTCCACTCCAAACCCTCCCACTTACCCCTCTGTTGGATCCTTGGTAAGAAAGAACTGGCGAGGGGAGGGTCAGCGAGTCCTTATTTTTTGTTTTTTTTTATTCTTTTTTAAAATTTTGGGTAAGTACAGTGTTTACCTTTTTATAAAACTAAGTCTGGCTTTATTCTATGGTTTCCTATAAGGTCACTGTTTCTCTAATTGGTGTGACAGACAGTTCCTAAATCATTGCTATGCTGCTAGTCCCGAAGAGAATCTCAGATCCTTCTTGTAATTACTGAGGTGTGGAAGTGTTTAAAGAGGAATGTCACAGGATACACATCCGTGCACCCTTAGGGCATGATCTGTGTTTAGTTTAGTTTTGCAATGTAATTGTGTGATTTGATGTCAAATATACGGTACAAGGTTCTGTTGGGAATGCTCATAACACATTCTACATAATTACCATAGTTCCATGTTTCCTACAGCAACGTTTGTACAGCTGTGAAGCATGTTATAGGATTCAGACTCTCAGGACTATCTCTAGCACAGAGGCTGGAGAATTACATGACAAAGGAAATGCAAATACCCTCGCTGACTCAGGTAGCAGTAAAGAGAATCATAGAGCAGTACAGAGTGGGAGTGTGATCGCACTGCCTCCCGGCCTCCGGTAGGGCGGAGGCAGACCGTAGTCTCTAGCCCAGGGAGGGCGAGTCTCTATAAACAAGCACAAGCCTGGCCCCAGGCAGGGCGGGGCAGGCAGCAGTCTCTAGCCCGGGGGAGGGCGAGTCTCTATAAACAAGCACAAGCCTGGCCCCAGGCAGGGCGGGGCAGGCAGCAGTCTCTAGCCGGAGTGGGGTTCGGGGTAGGCAGGAGGAAAAATACCACCAATCAAACTACAGTGGCTATAGCAGGAGGGTCCCAATGCAGCTGAGGTCGGGTATCCCTGGGGTGGGGCAGCGGGGTCCCACCGCAACACGCTGCCCCAGGGTATGGTCCATGACTGTGGCGAGGCCGTGGGCCAGGCCATTCTTCCCTCTCCCCTTTCCCGGGATACCTTGTTCCCAACTCCTAGGGGATGTCCGGGTATTCCGCCATGGGGAAGTTCCCGAAGCCGTCCACTTCATCGGA
The DNA here is from genome assembly GCA_007922175.1 of Pelusios castaneus. Classification (NCBI taxonomy): domain Eukaryota; kingdom Metazoa; phylum Chordata; order Testudines; family Pelomedusidae; genus Pelusios; species Pelusios castaneus. Next base: position 5,999,201 of record ML685785.1, on the reverse strand, counting down.
TGGAGGCAAGGCTGGCAGTGTCTCGTCCAGGTCCTCGGCGGAGGGCAGCTCCTCCAGATCACAGGTGCCGTCGGGTGGGTCCGGCCCGTAGGGCTCCGGGGCAGCGGGTGGTTCCCTGGGGTCATCAGCCAGGGGCAGCTTGTCCAGGTCACAGGGTCCGTCGAGCGGTTCCGAACTCCCGGGCTCGGGAACAGAGGCTTGGGCGTCCGGTACCTCAGGAGGCAGGGGCTCGCTCTGGTCCCAGGGAGCTGGCGCCTCCCCAGCCCACCTGGATGCGTGCCAATCGGGACAGTCCTCTGGGCCCCAGGCAGTGGGAAGCCGGGGCCAGGCCTCTTCAGACGCTTGGCAGGGTGTCTGGCCCCAGGGCAGTGAAGCACGGTTCTTCCCTGGGGCTGGCTGGGTCCTGACTGAGGGAGAGGACCGCCTTCTTATACTGCCTGGCTGTGCCCCGCCCCCTGGCTTCCTGTCAGCCCGGATTGGTGACCCTGGCTTAACCCCTTTACAGGGGGTTGGCCTGGTCTCCCTGTCAATCTCTGATGGCAGCCATGTTCCCTGTCCCTTACTCTGTCCCTTACAGGGAGGGACTGTCAGGAGTTTGTAAAAACAAATTCCAAAGGGGTAGCTGTGTTAGTTTAGGTCCACAAAACAAGCAAGTAGTCCTGTGGCACTTTTAAAGACTAACAAATTTATTTATCGCACGAGCTTTCCTGAGAGAAAATCCCACTTCGTCAGATGCCAAAGCATCTTTAGTCTTTAAAAGTGCCACAGGACTCTTATGTTTGTAAAAACAAAGATATAGACCATTTGGGGGAGAAGCTGCAGGCTTTTGCCTGGAAAACTCCATCTTTCTCTCTGCAACTTTCTCCAACTTCAAATAAGATCTGGGCCCTGCCTAGTAATAGGCAGAGAATGGCTGTAATAAAACACCGAATAGCCAAACACCTTGCACATAATCTTGGACTGAGAGGTCAGTTTAGGTAGAGAGATTAGACTAGTATGCAGTTTACTTTTATTTGATAGTGGTCACTTCTGACTCATCTATATTATGATTCTGTCTTGATTGGCCATTTTCTTACTTGAAATTGTACTCTTGATCAATAAACTAGTATTTGTTTTATCTAAAGTTGCATGGTCTTTAGAGGGTGTGGATATGGAAGGCTGGGCACGATCCACCTCTTTGTTAGGTGGGCAAATTTGAGACTATGGTGATTGGGGAGGGTCCCGATCCCTGTAAAACGGTGGCTCCTGGTATAGTATCTGAGGCTGGAGATGCTCGCTTAGAGACCGACGCCTGTGTGGCTAGTGGATTTACATCCGCTGCCTGGGACCAATTATACGCTGGTGGCTGGTGTGGACTGACTCGGGAGTGAGTGGTCACCTGCAGGGTAGGATGAATTAGGGTTCAGCAGTGGGGTTGGAGAGGTCATTGCGGCACACCAGACCAGATTTGGGGAGCAGCCTGTCACAAGGGAATATCTAAAAGAGTTTCTGATATAGAGTACCTTATGAACCCTGTGTTTTACTCAATTGTAAAGGAGCAATCCATGTGAGACCATCTCCTGATGAATCTGGATTCTAAATTGTTTCCACATGCCCTCCACACACTCTCATTAGTCATCTTGTTCTGATATCTTAGCTATTATTGACATTTTGTTGCACTGGTAAATTTATTAGGTCCAAACCTCTCTGACATGGCGGGGAGTATGCAGATGTCTTCCAAAGGGTACCTTATCTCATGTAAATATTTGCTTAGTTTTACAACAGACTACATAAAAAACTAGCAAAGTCAGTACACTACAAATTAAAATTTCATACGAACTTATTTGTGCTGCTCTATATACTATACACTGAAATATATGTACAATATTTATATTCAGTTGGTTCCAATTTTATATTTATATGGTAAAAATGAGAAAGTAAGTGCTGTGATGCTTTTGTAATTTTTGTCTAATTTTGTAAGCAAGTAGTTTTAAAATGAGATGAAACATTGGAGGTATGCAAGACAAATAAGACTCCTGAAAGGGGTATGGTGGTCTGGAAAGGTTGAGAGCCACTGAACTACATGATATGATTAGTGTTTTCCATCTAAATATGATTCAGTCCAAATCATCCTTCAAAACGAACAGTACCCATGGCTTTATGTCAGAAGCCTGTCCTTCCAGGGTACCACCCTTTTTTACCTTCTTTGAACAAAATCTACCCTCTTCCTCAAGCTAACATACTAAAAATAATAGTGTAGCCAGGACTAGCACTGGTGGGTTTGCACTTAGACAGCTGGCCGAAGATGCTGTCCATGCTACCTTCATTTATGCTGCTGTTTTTAGTATTCTAGCTCAATTGGAGCTTGTGCAAGTCTTTCTAGGAGAGCTGAGAAGCATGGTGTCTGCTGCAGAGTAAATGTACCCATAGGGTGACTCAGCAAAATAACTCTACATCTGTATACATGATGCTAAATCTTAATATCAGACTAAGTCATCAGAAGACCCCTTCATTTCCATAGAGAGGATTAGAAAGCTCAGCATTCTTATGTGGCTCCTGTAACCTGCAGTTATCTGCAGATTGTGTCTCCATATCTACTTCATGTTAGGCAGATTAGGTCTTATTCTCAGACACAAAACAAATTTCCTTCCACTGGGAAATGTATGGCTATGTCTACACTTACTAAAGTTAGTTCAAATTAGTTAATTCGAACTAACTAATTCAAACTAATTTTAATTAGTTCAAATTAACTTAATTCAAACTAGCAAAATTTAGTTCGAACTAAGCAAGTGCCATTCGTGGCACTTGCTTAGTTCGAATTAGCGAATTGTTTTGAGTTCAATGGGCCGGTTAGTTCAAACTAAGCAATTAGTTCGAACTAACATGGCCACATTGGTTAATTTGAACTAATTAGTTCGAATAGCATATTCAAATTTATTAGTTCGAAGTACGGAAGCCCTTAATTCAAACTAATGAAAGCCTAGTGTAGCTATGGCTTAAATTAGTTCGAATTAAGCTTCCTTAATTCAAACTAACTTGCCAGTGTAGACATAGCCCATGAGTGCCCCATGATGATCCACTGCTGACTATACTGCTGAGTCCCTCAGAGAGAGATGTATTTATTTTGGCCTACAGGAAGCACTTTTTCATACGGGATGGGTATTTTTAGAGTAAAGTTGTGTTTACGTTAGCACTTATGCCAGCCAATCTTTTGTGAAAAAAATTCCCCACCCAAGCGGGATAAGCTGTGCTGGCATACATGCTTTTGTGGACAGTGCTGTTTCAGTGGGAGATGCTTTCCGGCCAATGTAGTTACTGCTACTCGTGTAGGTGGTTTTGTTATGTCTGTGGGAGAGCTTTCTCCCATTGATACAACACGGCCACTACACAAGCACTCTTCGAGTGATGCAGCTGTATCAAAACAGCAGTGCTGCTGTAAGTTTTAAGTGTAACTAACCCTAAGAAATAAGAATTTATTACCTTTGCCCCATTGTAATAGTCTACTGTGCTTTCTGGAGTCTTCAGCCTACAAACTAAGGGTATGCCTACATGGAGATAAGAGCCCTGTGGCAGCCTGCGGTTGGCTTGGGTCAACTGTCTTGGGTTTGCAGGGTTCAGGCTGCAGGGCTAAAAAATTGCTGTATTGAGATCCCAGAGCTCAGACTCCAGTCTGAGCCTGAACATCTGCACAGAAATTTTTAAATCTTGGAGCCCAAGCCCTGTGAGTCTGAGTCAGCTTTGGGCTTTTTATCACTGCGTGGACATAGCCCAAATCTCTAATGGTTTTTGAAAGCATCTTTCTTTGTGAACTAGAGGTCCCCAGATAGAGGAACCTTTGTTGGGGTGGGGTAGGGCCTGGACCAGCGCTCATGGGGGTGGAGAAGAGCCATCCCAGTCCCACTCTGCCCCCCCATCTCTGCTCTAGCCTCGCCCCCCAGCTGCAGCCCCAGCCTCAACTCCTGGCTACAGCCATGGGCCCCACATCCCACTCCTGGCTGGCCTTTGGTACCAGCCACACACGAGGCCCAGTTCATGGACCCAGACACAGCTCCCAGCCCCATTTGTTGCCCCAGATCCCACAGCTGCAACTCCAACCACTGCGTTGGCTCCGAGCACCTGACAACAGCTTTGTTCCCTCTCCTGACCTTTGCTACCAATTGTGGCTCCTGGTGGGGTGTGGACTAGGTAAGAGGGTAGCATGACCCCAGAACTGTAGGAATCACTGATCCAAACCATGAGAATTTATGGCTGTTTTTATGAGGATGATTTTTCTAATTCTGCATATTTTTTTCTCTCATGAAGCTTCAAATCCTGCTCAAGTTCTTTAATAAGCTAGCCGGTCAAGTATCTGATGCCCCAATGGGAAATTTCAAAGTCACTGAGCACATTTTTTTCTTAAACCTAGCTGACATTTCTGACTGTTTGATTTACTATATGACTTCCATAGTTAAATTACCAATCAGACAGAGCAAACTAAAATCTTTCTTTGGTGCTGTAAACATTTAGTGGTGCAAAACACAAATTGTTTTTTCTTCTATACGGCGGGGTGTTTTTAAGATTCTCTTTGCATTTGGAAGTAGGTTAAAATGATATTTTTAAATAGCAGCTTAGGCCTGGATTTCTTGTCCTAGAATGACCATTTTCAAATGCTGATTCATGTGGTAGTATTTTTATACAGTATTCTGGATGCCAGCTTGTCTACCAGAGTATTAACCCTGCGTATTACAATAAATAAGTGATTAAGTTTGTAATTATCTGTATTGCTTGTACGTAGTTTCTTTTCATTCAAGGATCTCAAAGCACTTTACAGTCAAGTAAGCCTCACAATTACATTGTGAAGTGTAGGTTTTAATGGTGGATGCATCCTTTGAGTCTGAAGTGTTATGAGCCTTTTTGAACAATTTTTTAAATGACTTTGTTTAATGAAAACCCAAATCTAAAAAAATAGTTGGTGTAGTCATAAAACTTCAATCTTTCTTCCCCTCACATTTCCTCCCTCCACCCCTTTTTACAGGGCTTCTGTTGGAAGGAGCTAGTGGTGAAATTTGTAATTCCTCCCCATTCCTTCATTCTGTGGGTATGAGTAATAAATATGCTGCATCTCATCCTTCCCAAATTTCTCCAAATTCCTTTTGTTACCTTTTGTGCCTTCTCAGAGCCTGTTGTTCTATCCCTCTTGATTTTCTGAGTCTGTAGACTCCCCCATTTTCAGTTATGCATCAAGGAGGCTCATCAAATACATGTACAAAGAGAATGATCTTTAGAGGGCAGACAGTCCATCCACCTGTCATCTGGCAGCACTAGAAGCACAAGAAGCCCTCTATCCCACTATACTATTTCCTTTAAGTACTGTGGGGTAGTGTTGCTCCATAGTGTACTAGGTTAAAGGAAATTCTGCTCTGCCCCACTGCCCCATACATAGGGGAACCACACTCAGGCCTGTACAGAAGTGGCGCTTCCCTTAGCCAAGAAGAGATGTCTTAGTGCAGCTTGGGACCACCCTAATCCAGGTACTTAAAGGATCATTGCAGCAAAACAGGAAAGTTATTCATAGTCCTGTGTGACAGGCTGCTCCCCAAATCCAGTCTGGTGTGCTGCTATGACCG